>PVHP010039428.1:0-16367 GCA_004024765.1 Zapus hudsonius | reverse complement strand
AGGGGAGGGGAGGGGAGGGGAGGGAAGGGAAGGGAAGGGAAGGGAAGGGAAGGGAAGGGAAGGGAAGGGAAGGGAAGGGAAGGGAAGGGAAGGGAAGGGAAAATAAGAAAGAAAAGGGTGTTTCATCCAAACCCCATTCTTGGGAATTTCAGTAGGCAAGGTGCAGGCAACTTTCTGCCACTCCAGCACAGGAACTCAGGTCTAAGTTCACAAGTTGAATAAAGAGTCTGACTGACGTTTCCAAAGAGATTGGAGCAAGGATCTGGTTTTTGTGAAACCATCCAAACATCACAGGAAGGGGTATATGTGTTCACAGCTATAGGATACCCACGCAGAGGCCCATGCACTTCGTTCTCACGCTTCTACAGAGACGCAGGCAGGCTGGCTGTGTAAGAAAGTCCTCGGGAGGAGCTCTGGAAGTGAGGGACGTGCCAGCTGAGCCCTCTGCAGATCATCATAAGTGCTTCTTATGAGACTATCAACTGCTCATCAGCTCCAAAACCAGGCAACCCTCCTGAGCCCAATTACCTCCAAACTTTTCCTCTTTTACATTCAATTTTTTCATTAAATGAGCACACAAAGATGTGGCCTGGTGTTCAGATGCCTGCACTGTTTTCACAAACAGAATGGGTCCAGGTAATGGCAACTGGAGGCCTAGCTCGGCAAGTGCCCCTGTGGACTGTGGGAGAAGATCTAAGAAGCAAAACAAATAAATAAACCCTGTAAACAGTGCAGGGCAGTTTGGATCCGCATCCCTGGTGTCATCCTCAGGTACTACTTTGGCATCTCCACAGACATAGTGTCTTAGTCCACCCGGGCTGCTGTAACAACTGCCAGCTCCTGGGTACACTGCAAAACCCAACCTTTATGGCGGGGAGATGGCTCAGTGCATAGAAGTGCTTGCTGTCCAAGCATGGAGACCTGAGTTCAATTCCCAGAAGCCATGTAAAAGCCAGCAACCCCAGCACTAAAGTGGGTGAAGACAGGAGGAACTCTGGGATGTCCTGGTCATCACAGATTCAGAAGAATGATAAAAGAGGATGCCTAATGCCTTCTTTGTGGCTCCACTGTATGCAAACAAGGTATGTGTATCTGCACACACACATATATCACACACACACACACACACACACACACACACACACACACACACCTCTTAAAAACCAAATGTTTATCTGAATCTGAAAGGGAAATTGAAGATCAAGATGCCAACAGAGCAGCAACTTGTGAAGACCTGTTTCTGGGCTGACAGATGATCACCCTCTCAGTGTGTCTCCCATGGGTGAAGCATCAAGGGAACTCACTGGGGTCTGTCTCATCAAGGTACTAAACGTAATCCAATACCCTGACTTAATCCAAAACACTCATACTTCACTGCCTGCCTCCTGAAGGCTCTTTTTCTCAGGAACCTCATCACTTGGGAGACCTAGGACTTTAGGAACTGGGGCTGGGTGCACACAGTCTGTGATCTCAGTAGGAGACAGACAGATAGACAGAAAACCAGACAATGAACATATTAAGAGTGATGATTTTAAGCCAGTCCCATCTGACCTCCAGTCATTTCCATGTTATCAGCTCTGGTTCCAGAAAGTCCTTAAAGCAGGCTAGTCTATAGACTATCAACTTCCTCTCTGTGCCTCTTTGACTCAGGCTATTCTCTACAACCTGACCTCTCCCAATGCAATCTGTCCCAAAGCGCAAACACTGCGTAATGGATGTATACAAACATACCTCTTGCATACACACAAATAACACATTCATCCGTGCATATGTAAATGTGTGTGTGTGTGTGTGTGTGTGTGTGTGTGTGTGTGTGTGTGTGTGTGTGTGTGGTCAAACATCCGCCCCGGAGGCTCAGTAACTTCCCTGGATTTTCTCATCTGCTAGTCACAGGGAGTTTCTTTACACTTCCCTATATCCTTGTGTCCACCCAGGCCCTTTGAAGGACACACCTGCTCCACATCTTGGCAGGCACTGGCATCTGCATTCATAAAGCAAACACTGCATTGAACCCTCTGCATGTACTAATTCATTAATGCGCCCAACAGCCCCCTGAAGGAGGCAGTGTCTCCACTCCATTAAGAATAGCAGAGACCTGTCCAAAGTCTGCCGACCAGAATATGACAGCTGGGTCTAACTTCCTAAGCCTGGCCCTGCACTGCCTGGTGACAGTTTTTGGACACTCCCCAGAGTTGCCTCCTTCCTGCCCCTGGCGTTTGGGCATAATTCTCTGGTGCTATCACCCCTGGTCGCTCTTGATCATTCCCCTATGTCTCCCATAGAAGACCCTTGTTACAAATTCCCCCGTTCCTGTAACTATTAAACCTAATTCACAATTCAAAAGTGTTTTCAAAGCATCACAGGGTCACTAAATCCATATAAGCAGAGCCCGAGCAAGGAAACAGAGCAGGGATCCAGAAGACAGCGTTGCTGGAACTGGACTCAGCTGGCTTGTCAAGCTGGGGGCAGAGGAGTCATGCGGGCTAAACAGCTGGCCAATAAATCGGCCTTCTCATGGCAGACGACTCTCTGTGGTGTTAGCAGGCGGCAGCACGCCTTCTATTGGCAAAGGCCTCATTGTCATTTTTATTAGTTATGCCTTACAACTTCCTCGCTAGGTCAATATTATCGAGGGGGTCAGCAGGAAGATAGGACAAAATCATTATCCACTTATGACAGATGGAGAAGCTGAGGAGGGAGGGAGGGGGGAGGAAGAAGAGGGGCAGAGTGGTGGTGAAGGCAGCTTCATTGGGGCCTGTCCAGTCAAGGGCTTTGCTTCAGGACTCAGGCCAAGTTCGGGTGCCTTCAGATCATTCTGGGCTGCAGGTTCTCACCTTGAAAATGTTGGCTGTTCACGCTACCACCTTTGTGTTATGTGTGTCTCTTCACTCACTGTTCCCTACATGGGACCCAGACCTCCCATGCCCTTATGCCCCTCAAAAACCCTTCTCCAGCATTTCTTTAGAGCATGTCTAAAGAGCTGAAATTATATTTATTAGTCCATTATTGTAAGGTAAATTTACACTTGATGGGAACAGGGACTCTGTCACTCACTCCTGGTCCACTCTCAAGGCCTGATAAATTCCAGACATCTGTATTAATTACTTTTTAAATTTTTTCTGAGGCAGGGTCTCAATCTAGCTCAGGCTGACCTAGAACTCACTCTGTAGTCTCGGGCTAGCCTTGAACTCTTGGCGATCCTGCTACCTCTGCCTCCCAAGTTCCAGGATCAAAGGCCTGTGCCACCACGAAGAATACCAGACAGAAGCAACTTCCAAGACTAAAGGTCTATTTTGACTCATGATTTCAGTGGGATTCCAGTCTACCACCTCAGAGAAGACAGGGTAGAGTTCATGGCGGTGGGAGTGTGTGGTGTGGACTTCTCACATTGTGGCAGACCAGGAAGCAGAGTGTGCAGACAAGGACCAGGGGTGGGCATAACCAAAGGCCCATACCCAGTGACCCAGTCCATCAGCCTGCCCCACCTTTCTACAGGGTGTTCACCTTCAGAGTAACACCACAGGCCAGAACTGAGCACTCAAAGCATGGGCCTGTTGGGGGCATTCCATATCCAAATCATAACAGTAAGTCTTTTCTGTGAAGGCAAAGGGAAGGGAGGAAGTCGGTTTGGGCAGATGCACAAGATGGATGGCTTGAGGGCCCTGGGAAGAGCCTGCAGGGTGCAGGGATGCCATCAAAGCCACCAGGATCTGTGGGGGGGGGGTCTGGAAACATCAGCCTTTCTCTTGCCCTACCCCTGCAGGTGCTAATCCCATTCATGCTGCCTAAGGGCAGCAATGTGGACACCTGCCCTTCTTTGCTCCACAGGCCTGAACAGAAGGCGCACAGCAAACACATAAATAAAGCAAGCAAAGATGTCTAGGCTGTGCCTTGTGCTGGTTTTGAAACAGATGAGACACCCAAGAACCCAGTGAATGTCTAAGGCTCACAGGACTCTGCAGGATGAGAGGACCAGCTGTCTCCCTGCCCCCACCATCACCTTCAGGAACAGTGAGCACTGAGGCTACCCTCCAGTGGGATACAGACCTATGATTTTGTGTGGCTAAGCCTGCAGGTTGTCCCTCCATCTCTATGACACCAGGAAAGGTGCTCTGATTCTCTGGACACCTGTAAACTTATTAATACTCTCTGACTGACTGTTTCATTCCCAATGCTCAAAAACAACTTGAAAGTTTACCCGACTAAAGAGCATGGGCTGCCTGATTTCATCAGCATCATGATCCCAGATGCCAAACAACACTGGAGTTCAGATGTGCTTCCTGGTCTTTGCATGGGCAAGTATTGACCCCAAGCAACAGCCAACGATTGTCAGCCCCATGATCACACCTCACTCTATGCCCTCCTGGTGACAATGCTCTCCACTGGTCTAACATTCTGCAAAGTTCAAGGCAGGATTTAAAAAATAGTAAGGGGCTGGAGAGATGGCTCAGAGGTTAAGGCATTTGCCTCCAGTGCCTAAGAGGCCCTGGGTTCAATTCCCCTTTACCCACATAAGCCAGACCTACAAGGTGGTGGCCCTGGTGCTCACTCGTGTTCTCTCTCTCTCTCTCTCTCTCTCTCTCTCTCTCTCTCTCTCTCTCTCTCTCTCTCTCTCTCTGCTTGAAAATGAACAAATATTTTTTTTTAAAAAAAGTAAGTTACCCCATGAGTTTAAATGCTCTGGATGACTTTGAAATTCAGACCACCTAGCTACGAATGCCACATACTCTGCTGTTCCCTGACATACGTCACTGGGTTCCCTCCTCTTCCGGCATTGCTATTCCATCCACAGCCATTCATCCACCGACTCTTATCTTTAAGGAAATAACTTTATTGATTGGTTATTTATTTACTTATGGGTATGTATGGGTATGTATGCACATGCCACAGCATGCATGTGGAGGTCAGAGGACAACCTTAAAGTGTATGTTCTCTTCTTCCACCTTCCTTGTGATAGGGTCACTTGTCACTTCCAAAAAGCATCAGATTCTCCTGGCTCCACTTCCCACTGTTTTATGTGTTATTGAGATCAAGGCTTGCCCACTTTGTGTGCAGCTTTCTGGTGGGTACAACAAAGACTGAAATTCACATCAACAGACATTGCAAGCAAGTACAGTGAACCTCTGAGCCATGCACTCAACCCCTAAATCCTTGCTTTTGATGGTGCAAATGACCTTCACCTCCAATCCTCCATAGCACCAGTGCCAATCTGTGACATCACCTGGGAGCTGACATCAATTATCTTGCCTTCAAATTCTCCTTCCTTACTAATTACTTACTTGTATTACTCACTTCTTTCCAATAAATCTGCTTGCTTTCATCCACACCTCCACCATCACCCTTCCACAGGTCTTATGGGGGAACAAATGATTGAAGCTTGTCTTGTCTATCCTGTCAACAGTCTCTGTGACCTTACAGATGTTGAGGCATTCCTAAGAAATCTGACCCTGGGCCATCATGGGAGGCAGAGAGCGATTCTCACCCTCAGGATGGAGGGTGCTGCAGCTACCTTCTCATTGCTGTGACAAAGGTACCCAATCAAAAGCAGCTGTTGGGGGGAGGGAATTTTTATTTTGGCTTATGGTCTCAAAGGATACTCCATGATGGCAGGGGAAAGCAAGGTATGGGCAGAGACTAGACATCACTCCTGCAACAGCAGGTGGAAAGCAGCAGCAGGAGAGTGAGGTCAAGTTCTGGCAAAGGGAAACTGGCTCTAACACCCCAAAGCCCACCCCCAACAGACACTTCCTCTAGCAAGGTTCTACCTCCCAAAGTGCCATCAGCTGGTGTGGTAGTTTGAATAATGACCCCAACATAGTTTATTATAACTATATTAAATTGTTAATTGTCTCCTGCTTCTGGCTGGAGGAAGTGTCACTTTGGCCTGGCCTCCTGGGGTCATGACACCCTTTCTAAACTGGATGCAAAATACTAGGGATAGATATGCAAAAGAGGAGCCAGAACCCTGGTATGACAGTTCTGCATTTTGTGAATTATAGGGTTACAGTGTGCTTGCTTACTGGCTTCAGGAAGGGCTGTTTCTCTCTCTGCTTGCTTCTGTGAAAGGGGGCCAGCCTTTTTCCTTAACTTCCCCTGGATCTGTTCAATAAATATTTTCTTCCCCCAAATTGGGGCGTGTGGCTGACTACGACAGCTGGAGACACAAAACATCCAAAACACATGAGTTTCTGGGGACATCTGATCCAAACCACTACAGAGGGAGAGACATTTCTGACCTCTGTGAGGCTGGGCAAATGACAACAGGCTGCTGTGACTGTGACTGATCTTGTTGAGATGGTGTGGCTTCTTCCCTCACCTGCTCACTCACTGTTTCTGCTGACCAGATGTCAATATCCACAGATTAGACAGAGGATGACTGGGTTTCCTTTGGCCTGGGACAATTATGCATGTCCCCAACAAAAGGTACACATCTTTTGTCAGTGTACTCTTGGGTCTCTCAGGCTGCTCTAATGTACCATTCATCCTGTCAAATGACAGCTATGGTGATTAAATAATGAAAATTTGCAAAACACCCAAGGCACAACCTGACATAAGACCTGATAATATAATAAATGTTAAATTTGTTCTTCTTCTCATTATTTTCTTATATAGCATTTTTCCCTCAACATGCGAAGGGGCAGGTAATGTGTATCAACTTCCACACCACAGTTTATACTCTGTCATGGTTTGATCCAGGTGTCCCCCCACAAACAAATGAATGTGTTCTAAATGCTTGATTCCTCAGCTGATGGCAGTTCAGGAATTAGAACCTCACTAGAGCTGTGTTGTTGGGGGTGGGTTTATGGGGATTATAAGCCAGCTTCCCCTTGCCAGTATTTGGCACACCTTCCTGCCGCTGTTTCCAGTGCTGTGGCGGAGATGATGTCCAACCCTCTGCTCATGTCATTGTTTTCCCTGCCAGGGTGGGGTCTCCCCTCGAATCTGTAAGCCAAATAAACCCTTTCCTCCACAAGCCGCTTTTGTTTGGGTTCTTTCTGCACAGCAACTCGAAAGCTGACCGCAACATACTCTATTCATATTCATAAGTAGTTATTAATTACTAATTCTTAATATTTATCAGCAGCCTGAATCCAGATGTCAAACATAAAATGTTTTGTGGGCAGGATTTTATTTTATCTTTAAAATAAGTCTATGAGGTAGATATACATAGATCCCCATGTTATAAAGATCTGAGGCTCAGAGAGGTTGAGTGCTCTGCTCAAAGCCAAAGAAAAACAAATCAATGGTAAAACACAGCTAGAATCCAGAGATGATGTTCTGTCTCCAAAGCTGAAGTTCAGATCCTGTCTAAAACAAACATATCTTTCCTCTCAATCCTGATCTTCCTGACTTCTAATCACCTACCTATCTGCCCAAGGCAGCAAACTGTAGGTCCTCTGAGAGTCATCCCTCACCTTTATTCTCCACCCTAACTCAACACCAAGCACCTGTTCTCCATCACACAGCCACTGTCTGAATTCAGCTCCTTTTCCTCTTTGTGGTACCCTGTTTGGACCCATTAACTCCACCCTCATTGCTAGGGGGTCCTCCATGCTGCTGCTCCAGAGACAAGCTGTCTACCGAATCCCAACAATATCACTCTCCTGCTGAGAACCCTGAGTGGCTCCTCATGGGCCACTTCACAACATTCCCTCTTATGCCCCCTCCAACTATACACACGCACACACGCACGCACGCACACACACACACAAACACACAAAACGTAGCTTACTGCCACAGGGTGGACAAACTGCAGTGACACAGGTTACTTGTCTGATTCACAGCTTGAGACTGTAAGATTTGAAATTAACCCTGCCTTAATCATCAAAGTATCTATGCCAGGACTTTACTATGGTCAGGAATATAGTGGTAAAGAGACCATACAAATACCTCTACTTTCCTGAGCATCTTGTTGGGTTTAGAAGTGTCCCACTGATGTATGTTGTCTGGCAGATATTGTGGTAAGACCTGAGCTGGAATTCGGAAAACCTTGGCTTACTATTCAGGTGTTGTCATTTACTAGGAATGAATGATAAAGTTGGCCATCTTATCCAAGCCTCAACGTCCTCATCATTAAAAATGGGAAGGGGGGCCGGGCGTGGTGGCGCACGCCTTTAATCCCAGCACTGGGGAGGCAGAGGTAGGAGGATCGCCATGAGTTCAAGGCCACCCTGAAACTACAGAGTGAATTCCAGGTCAGCCTGGGCTAGAGTGAGACCCTACCTCGAAAAAAAAAAAAATGGGAAGGGGGATGAGCAGCCACTGAGCACTACTATAGGGCTATAAATGAGTTAATAATTTTGAGAATAGTGTCCACAGATTCAACATCCATGGACTCAAACAATAGCAGATCACAAATATCCTAAAACAGGGCTGGGGCAATGGCTCAGTGGATAAAGCACTTGCCAAGCAAAACTGAGTACCTGAGTTCAGATCCCCAGACCCCATGTAAAAGCTAAAAGCTGTGGTAGGCTTCTTTAATCCCAGTGTACCTACCATGACAAGGGAAACAGAATTTCCCTGAAACTTGTGAATGAAATGGTGAACAATGAAAGAACTTAGGTCAAACAAGGTGGAAGGCAAGGACTCAGTTTTCCTCTGACCTCCATACCTGTTTATAAGCTTATAAGCGTGCACACATACACACACACAAAATAAAGAGCCTAAAAGAAATACAATTGTACCTGTACTAAATATGTACAAATCTTTTTTCCTGTCATCATTTCCTAAGCACATCCATAAAACAACTATTTGCAACACAGTTATACTGTATTAGGTGTCACAGATAATCCAGAAAGAAGGGCAAAGCTACAAAGTAGGTACAAAGCCCTTTGCCATTTCATATACAGGACTCCAGCCTCTATGGATGTTGGTATTGACTTGGGGCCTGGAGCAAATCCCCAAGGATTTGTATTCTCTCCCCATTTCAAAAGCACAAGCTCCCACAAAATGCAAGATCTGCACCTTACTCTTTCTCTTTCATGGGGATATTAACCATGACTGACATTTTGATAAGATATTGAAGATCTCTAGGAAAGTGAACCAAAGATCCTTAGAAGATTTCTTTCCAGCCAATCTGCAGAAAGAGTGTCCAAGAGCCTGGGGAGAAGAAAGGAGAGATGACAGGCAAAACTACTCCAAAGGATGGCTTGCATCCTCTGGGTATCCACGGCCTGCCTGCTACTCATGAAGTGGGTGGATGGTGGATATGTGTGATGGTTAGGTTTTGTTGTCAATTTGATCTTTATAATTATCTTGGTTGAGTCTCTGAGGATGTTCACAGGAAAGCAGCCTCTCCGTAGGGGGCAGGATGTAAAGAAGCTCGGAGAAGCTAGAAATGAACATCCCTTCCTGAGAAGGCAGTTCAGGAAGGAAATTCCAGAGACTCCTGGAAGCCAACAAGTGTTATAAGACCCTGCCCTAAGGGTATAAAGGGGAAGAAAATCTTCTGTTTTGCTGTTCTTTGTGTGTGGTGTTGGTTATAGTCTCTCTCTCTCTCTCTCTCTCTCTCTCTCTCTCTCTCTCTCTCTCTCTCTCTCTCTCTCTCTCTTTCTTTCTCTCCTTGGACCTGTGAATGGTGCTAGTCTCTTTCACTATTATGGAACTTCCCCTGGATCTGCAGCTTCAAATAAATCCTTTCCTCCCATAAACTATGCCTTGTTTGGAGATTTATTTCAGTGGCGTGTGGCTGACTACGACAATATGTTTATAAGCCTACCTTGAAGGACCTCAGTTTTCAATATGTTACTGGAAATTCTGAACAATCATGAACATGGTAGACAAGATAAAGGATAATGAAGGAGAACAGGATGTGGTGGTTTGATTCAGATGCCGCCACCCCCCATACACACTCTTGGTACCAATTTTCTGTTGTAATTACTTTGTCACTGCTAGGATAAGCCACCTGACCAAAAGCAGGTGATGGGAGGAAAGCATTTATTTTGGCTGACAATCTCAAGGGGGAAGTTTTGGCATAGCAGGGAAAGAATGCTAGGGCAGAGGCTGGACATCAACACATCTTGGTATATCCACTGGCAGACAGCAGTAAGAGTTGAGCTAGCATTGGCAAACTGGGCTAATAAACCCAAGGTCCACCACCAGCAACACACTTCCTCCAGCAAGGCTCTACCTCCCAAATTACCACCAGGTGAGGAACAAGCATTCAAAACACATGCATCTATAGGTATCTTTCTGATACAAACCACCACGTTGGATTAAAAAGCCTGCCTATACGATTAAGTACTTAAGACAGCATATGAAGAAAATGAAAAGCTATCAACAGCAAGGTCTTCATCACCCATGGTCCATTTAAACGGCTATTTGAGGTAACAAAAGGCTTACTGTTTTTATTGCTAAAGCACTTAGTTTTAACTAAGTGAAAAGATACTTCCCGGTCTTGTAATCAATATAATAAATATATTCTATGTGTTCGTTAATGCGTCCCACTTATAATTATATATCTCCAGTCCTGGCATGGTATCAATCATACTGCTACAGTATTACGTGTGCCTTTGCGAGTCACAAATGTGTCTGGACTAACAGTAGTAGCATGTTGGGGCTCAATGGTACAATCCAAGATCTTGTTGAACATGGCTTTTTTATACATGGCCTACAGGACCAACTGTCATTTCTTGCCCATGAACCTGGTCACCTTTGGAGATTGTTGTTGCGTTTGGCTTCCTTTTTGTTTCATTGTTTGGGGGGAAGAGGGAGCGTATCCTCACAGTGTGGTATAATTTAACCTAAAATTTACTGTGTGGCCTTCCTGCTTCCTTAAACTAGAATTACAGGCATGAGCCACCACACCAGGCCTTGGAGCTGCGCTTTCCAATGCACTGTTCTGTTGGTCACTACAGCACAGGAATTCAAACATGAAGCTCATCAGAATGATGTCATGTCAGGAAGGCTGCCTGGAATCTGCTGGCTCCTTCCTTTCCAGTCACCGGTGAGACTGACCTTTCTCAGCAACTGGAAATGAACAACAGTCATGTGTCAGGCTTTGGCCAAAGATCTACTAACAAAAGACTACAGGACACATAGAATACAATGCCCCAGGCTCCAACTTCCTCTGGCCACAGGAATCTAGAATATTTCAGATAGTAGGACTCTGCTGGGTCCCTCACTATGTGTGACAGGGGACAGACACACCCACACATACTCAGGTGAATGCACTGAATATCTAAGAAATCCATCTTTATTACTTCAGCCCAGGAGAGGTTGGGGTTGTTTGTATCCTGACAAATACAAATGGTGTATTTAAAAAATAGACAAAGGCTCATGAGGACCTGAGTCCAGGTCCCTAGAAATCACATAAAAGGTCAGGCTTGATGGCACATGCCTGTAATCTCAGTGCTGTGAGGTGAAGACACAGGGTTTGCTGGCTAGCATGTTTTATAGTATGAAAGTAAAGTGTCCCTCATATGCTCACATGTTAGAACACTTGGTCCCCGGCTGGTGGTGATGCTTGGAAAGACGGTGGACTCTTTAGGAAGGAGTCCTCCTGGAGAAAGTGGCTCGATGGGGGCAGGCCTTGAGAATTAGAGCCAGCCTCACTTCCTGCTCATCCTCTCTGCTTCCTGACTCCAGCTGCAATGTGGCCATAGGGCCTCCTCCCCCTATGTTATGTCTTCTCTGCCACAATGGAATATACCCCCTGGAAACTGTACGCCAGAATAAACCTTTCCTTCCTTAGGTTGCCTTCTGACAGGTATTTGGTCAGCAATAAGTAGAGCAGATAATATTCTAACCTAATTGGCGAGTTCTAGATTCAGTGAGAGACTCTGTCTCATTAAAATAAAATGGAGAAATGACAGGAAGATACCTGATATCAACATCTGGCTTCCATACACACACGTACAAGTGTGTATACACTTACCCCAAATATATTCAAGCATACATCCACGCTATACACAAACGCATGTGGGGCATGAAGCTTCTGATGAGCTTCATGTTTGTATTCCTGTGCAACAGAACAGTGTATTGGAAAGGGCAGCTTCAAGGCCTGGCGTGGTGGCTCATGACTGCAATTCCAGCAGAAGGAAGCAGTCATAACAAGCTCACAACTGTCCTTCCAAGAGCTTTTCCAATTCAAGATGGTCATGAGATCACACAAGACCACATCATAGACTTTGGCTAGCCACAGGCTGTGTGTGTATGTGTGTGTGTGTGTGTGTGTGTGTGTGTGTGTGTGTGTGTGTGTGTGTGGCGCACACACCTTCACAATACCATTGAGTACCTGTGTGGCTGGCTTCCTTTTATTCTGTTAGGGACGTCACCTGTCCAAGGACAGAGACCATGTGTTTCCTTCATGTCTCCCCCAAGTCCAATACAGTGCCAGGTACAGAGAACAGGCCATTAACTATGCAACTAAGTTAACCATCTCATTATCTAAGGAAGGAGAAAACAATGACACTAATTTGCACAGGTTTACATGGGATATGTAAATGGGCATGGAAATGAGACAAGTCATCCCATTAGAGCAGAGCCTCGCCCACACCATCAGACAGGTCCAATGCCATCACTAGACTCATCACTACCCTCCCCATGTGTTTCTGGTCCTTGCCCTCCACATCTGAGGACATAACCAATGACTCAATGTGTCTGACGGTGTACAGTTGCATGTGTACACAGGGATCTGATCCTTCTGCCCCGTGTGCCCTCCCATAAGATAGCAAGGAATTTTCCAGCCAAGCTGTTTGTGAATAATTTTTTTTCTGCTGCCTTTTGGGGCAAGATATCTTTGCTCAAACTGAGTGATCTGCATTTCATACCTTTGAGCTGTCCTTTTAAACGGGCACATCTTTCATGGTTACCCCGAAGCATCCCACATACCCAGTGATGGTTCATTTTTTTCCTTGCCCGATTAACAACTAATGACTGCTACCACTTCTTGGCCATTCACCAACCTCAAGTCATCATTTTGGGCACTGCCCCAGGTACTTGTATTAATCTGTTTTTCCTCAGTGTAATACAGTATCTGAGGCAGGCAAATTTTGAAAAGAACACAGGTTTATTTGGCTCACAGTTATGGAGACTTAAGGGCCTGGTGCCGTCAACCTCAAGATGGATGGCAGGAGCAAGTGTGAAAAGAGATCCCACAGCTAAACAGAAAGTCACATAGCTCAGGGGTCATACAAGGTTTGCCTTAATCCCTTTGGGGCCGTACCCTCAATGGCCTCTATGCCCTGCCTCTTAAAAAGACCCCAGCACCACTCAGCACCATCTGGAAACCAAATTCCCAAAAACCCTTGGCAGACACAAACCATGCCCAAACCTCAGCAGTACTGCACCTGTAGTATCTTTGCATCAAACCCCGAGCACGGTGAAGGTGGAAAGAACCATCATCACCTTGCAGACAAAGAAAATGATAGAACAGAAAGGCTGATGCCACACACCCAAGTTAAACACAGATTAGGCCCCAGGGCTTAGCTAACATTTTATCGACCCCTATTTCTTAATTACATGTACTTCCCTGAGTCCCTAACTTATCTATTCACTTATTTATTTCTTCACCTATCAGCATCCAACCAGGGCCTGTGCTGAAACCACATTATCCCCACTTCACACATAAGGTTTAAATTTAACAAGCAAATGATGACTGTAGAATTTAAAGGTCTTGCCAATTAAAACATCTAAACACTTCTACTAATAATAGCATCTACCTCATAGGGTTGTCCTGAGAAGCGGGTGATGTACCGCAGGAAAAGAGCTAACAGTATTACTTGGCACACATAGTGTGGTCTCAATAAATGTTAGCTATTCATAAAATTTAATGATAACTATTTCCCACCAAGAGCTGAGTTTGGGAAGAGGGAAAATTAAGCGAGAGCAAGAATCCAGTCTAATGTCATATTCTGCAATATCTCATCAGACAGACAGCTGTGGCCTCGGCTTTCCGCTAGACTAGATGAAGGAAACCGATTCAGTCATCCCCAGGAACCAGTCTTCAAATGCAAGGACTTGTGATGTTCATAGCTGTTCAATGAGCAACTCTATGACTAAGCCCCCCAGAAAACTATGGAAACACCAAATGACTATCACCGTGAAGGATAAACTTCACAAAAGAACACATTGCACAGGCCGGTTAGTTCATTTTAGGGCACAAGTGGTTGTCAAATCCCAAAATATGCAATAATTCAAGAACCAGGGACACAAAGTCGACTGCTTGTTGAGTCAGGGTTCTCCAGAGGAAAGGAGCTGATAGAATAAGCATGTACTGTAAGAAGAGATTTATGTAATTGGCTTCGACAACAGGGGCTAGGGAGTCTCAGCAATGCCATCTGCACACTGGAGAGGCTCAGTCCATGAGGCTGCAATGCCTCAGCAGTCCCAATCTGGTGAGGAGAGATAATGGCCTTCAGTCTGTGTTGAAGGCCAAAGGAATGGGATGCCCGTGTCAGTCATGGCTGTCGACAGCAGTGGGAGCATTAACAAGACAGACACCTCACCAACAAGAAGCAAAGGCGGGCAGCAAAAGCAACATGACTTTTCCCTTGAGCCTCTTTATATCTGGGCTGCCTGCAGAAGGCACCACCCCTTCAGTGGTAGGTCTTCACCCCTTGCTTAATCCTCCCTGGAAAGGCCCTCACAGACCTGCCCATAGGTATAGCTGTCAGCTGATGGCAGATCCAATCAACTTGATCATTGGGATTAACCACCACACCCACCATGGCTTTTCCCATCCTGACTCCACCAGATGGCAACTAGCAAGAACAAACCAGCAGGTGGGGATGTACTAGGGCTGTGGGGGGAGGGGAAGATGGCTGGGAATGGCAGACAGAAGGATGGTGCTAAGGACCCATTCCCACCATCACATACCTGTGAACCTCGATGTGAAAGACAGACAAACCCACCACGCCAGACACAGGCAATATAGAAACACGTATCCCAGCCTTGTGGTCACATAACCTTCTCCTCTTCTGTCTAATCCCCCATCTTTCTCTTTAAGACTCACTTGGACAAAAACCCATGATTCTCTCTTGGTCATAGCCATAAACACACATGAAAAGGTCTTTCCAGATTTCCAAACAATGAAATGTTTCCATGGTCTAGGAGCTAGGACCTGGTGATTTGGGCCTACTCCTTACTTCATTTTAGGAGTATTTTTAAAAATTAACCATTCCAATCTGACAGATGATGGACGAGAGAAACAACAAAAGACATCAGAATAGAAGAGAAGGAACTAATTGGAAAAAAGAAGGGGTACATGGAAGGAGATGGGGAATAAGGTAATGGAAAGGATGACCAAGTGCATATTATTCACAGGAAAATTATCAATAATTTTGTTTTACAAAAAGAATTCAAAACATATGAGAGACTTAAATAGCAAGCTGGAAGTAGCATTGGAAATGAGCTAATTATGTCCTGGGGAGACAGATTTACCCAGGATAAGACCCAGCCTAGCAAACAAAAGCTACTTTAATCTATGACTTCTCCCAGGACATTGGAGTTTATTGAAAAGAATATTGTGATACTCCCATCCCCCAACAAAATTTCTACCATGTAGAAATCCTTGGCATATTGTCAGCATAACGTGATAAAATGAATCATATCCCTACGAAGAGGTATCATGCCCATACACACACATGCTCTTCAACCTTCTGTGACAGCCCAGCAGGGTGGAGACAGAAGCTCAAGGTCCTGGCCTAGGTTCATCCAGTCTAGTCTAGTACAATATAAACTCAGGCCTGACCCACAGTGGCCAGAGCAGAGTAGTGGTGATGGTGGAGTGAGCAAGGCCTGAGCAGGGCTGTGCTTGAGGAAGGGGAACAGGTGGCTGACATCACCAGGTGCAGCTGAGGGGAGCAGAGAGCAGTGAGCCATGGAGACAGATGGGGAGGACGCTGGCCTAGCAGTTCTCATCGTAGGAGCAGCCTGATCACAAGGGCAGCTGCTGGACACAGATTCCCAGCCCGCTCCAGCTTCCAATTTTCTAGGACTGGATGGGGCTCGGCTGGGAGGTGGACACTGGTCCCAGGTGTTAGTGGCACTGCTGCTCTGAGAATGTCATGGAAGCCACAGGTCTATGAAGGACCCAGCAGGGAGGTCTGTTGGACCATGAAACAGGAGGATGGGAGTCAGGGACACAAGTAGGGCAGGAGGAGAAATGAGATGGTAGAAAGACATAGACGCTGCTCAGGGAAAGGAGGGTGAAGGGGTCATGAGAGGGAGGGAAGATGGATCTGTGGAAGGTGCCAGCCGGCAGGTGGGAGAACATTCTCACAACCTGCAAGTGACTGCTCTGAAGTGCTCAAGGATGTGACGGATGGAATGAGCTCAGAGCCTGCCATGAGGACAGAAGGACTAGACCTAAGAGGGAAGGGGAAGGACATCCAGACCCCAAAGTAAGGCTACTAAAGGATGGCACA
>PVHP010039426.1:0-16253 GCA_004024765.1 Zapus hudsonius | reverse complement strand
AGGGTCTTGAGTTCTGCCCAAAGGCTTATCTCATTCTTAATGTCAGTTCCCAAGAAAAAGTCACATGCACCTGTTTCGAAGTACTGCATTTAAACACAGAAAGGGGCAAGAAAGTCAAAACAACTGTAAGGGCGAAGCTCCGTTCCTGACATGCAAAAGTTACTCCATAGTCTACAAAAACAATTTTTTTGAGGGCTGGAGAAATAACTCGGTGGGTAAAGTGCTTGCATTGCATTAGGACCTTAATTTGATTCCCAGAACCCACAATTTATTATTGTTTTTTAAATCTAGGCATGATGGTGCATGCCTGCTATCTGTGTTCTAAGGAGGCAGACAGGGAATCTTTGGTGCTCACTGGCCAACCAGTCTACATTCCTTGGTGAGCTCCAGGCCCATGTGAGACCCTGTCTCAAAGAAAAGTGAGGAACTGTACCCAGAATTGTCACCTGACCTCCACACGTGTTTTGTTTTGTTTTTTTAGTTGGGAAAAGAAAAATACATTTATACATTTTTTTTAGAAAGGATAAGCTTCCTATATTTTTTTTCAAGGACACTTCCCTTTTTCTTTGCCATGAGTATAGCTGTTCTAGTCTCTCCTCCCTCCCCAGCTCCTCCTGATCCCAGAGCTGCGCTGAAGGGCCCTGAAGCTCCTTGTGGGTTTCCTGATGTCTCTGTTACTCGAACCTTTTGTAACCTAGCCTATTGGGATATTTACAACAACCAACTTTAAGAACTCTGTGAGCCAGCTGTGGCATCCTTAACTGGCCTTGTAGTCAGAGGAGGAAGTCAACTCAGCGTTGTCACCATCAAGTCAAAGTTAGGTGGAAAGAGAGAGCAGAGCTGGCAGCACAGGGACCAGGGTCAGGGGTGCCTGTGACCACAAGAGTGTTCCATGGCCTATTCTGCTCTGTCACCAGCCTCAGGGGCACTACTCACTATAATATAAGGCCACTTCCATGGCCTGTGGTGGTTACTGATCATATGTTATAGCTTTCAAGGATGGCTTATACTTAGTATGCCTCTTGTGATTAGTGAGCACATAGTAGGCATTCAGTAAGTGGCAAAGTGAATCGAACATATTCTTGCATGTATTATAATATCTTTCTCTTTATTGCAAGAGTGTTCCATTCTAGGTGTGTGCCCCATTTTGTATATGTAATGAGCATTCAAGGGATCTCCAAGTAGGCAGTTATAAATGCAGTTTACATAAAAGTATAGACATATTCACATATAAACCTTCTGGGGCTGTATGTACATTTCTTGAGTTTGCTTTTCGTTGTGTTTCTTTTTAGTTTTTCTTCCCATTACTGGGGATAAACCCAAAGCCCCACCCATGCTACATGAGCACTCTGCCTCTGGCCCACACCCAAGTAACTTTGCTTCTCATAACTTCACAAGGATTTTCTCCTTTGTCATCTTCTAAATCCTTTCCACCCTCTCATATTAGGTCTATTGTTTTTAGTCTCAGGCACCATTGTTGAAAAAGTGATGGAAAGAATGTAAAAGTCTTTAGTGCTGTCATTCAGACACAAAGTGACCTTGACACTCATGACCTCACAGTAGCTGATGCTACTGACACAAAACCTACAGAATAGGAGGGAAGATAATGGCATCAAAATAGAAGGGAGAGTAGTTAGAAGATGAGATTCAGGGAAGGGGAGATTTTGGGGGAGGGAGGGGAGATCTGGAAGGAAGGGGTGCTGTTTTTGTGATTCTTAAACATATTTTGGTGAAATTTCTGTAAGTCATGTTCATGCTTCTGTGATTTCTGAATTTCGGTTTCGCTGTGGTCATTGCTAGTATATGAACATACAGTTGACTTTTAAAAATATTTATTTATTTGCAAGCAGAGAGATAAATAGAGAGTGTGTGTATGTGTGTGAGTGAGTGAGTGAGTATAGGTGTACCAGGGCCTCTAGCCCCTGCAAACAAATTCCAGGTGCATGAACCACTTTGTTCATCTGGCTTTACTTGGTACTGGAGAATTGGACCCAAGTCATTAGGCTTTGCAGGCAAGCGCCTTAGCTGCTGAGCCATCTCTCTAGCCCCAGTTGACCTTTTTTTTTAGTTTGTTTTCTACAACTTTAGTAATGTTTTTGTAGAGTCTTTGTGTTTTTTCTTACTAGATAATTATCTGTAAATCAAGGGAGCCTTTTTCCACAAGTTCAACTGGTATAGCTTTTATTTCTGTTTATCTGTCATATTGCACTTGTATGGAAGGTAAATAGAGGGGCACGAGTCGGTATACTTGCTTTCCCTGATCTTGTGATTCACCACTGGGATTGTTATTGGCTGTGGGATTTTTCTGCTTGTCTTTCATCAGAATGAAGAGGACCATTTTTGTGTGTCCTTTACATATGCAATTGCCTCAATTTGGAATTTCCAACATATATACCATTTGCAAAACTGGTAGAAAGCAGCTTATAATTTTCTGGTAAGAAGTGCTTTTTTGAAAACACACCAAACTATATCAGTCCTGAAACTAAGCTTTTATTTCTTAATATTTCTAAAACTTCTAGCAGTATGGATATTTTTATATAGTACCCCTTGTCATTTGGATGGTCATGGGAACATAATAGTACGTTTGTTTGCCAAAGTCAGTGAACATTTGTCCTCTTCATCTTCCCACCCCAAAAAACAAGTGATGTCATTGAGCATTCAGTGTGATTCCTTCTGATGTAAGCATATTCTTAGCAGTATGACAGGATCAGTGTTCCTGTCTCTCAGGTTAATAAAAAGGCTTGTCTGTCACCACACAAATCATGTTCCCCTGTGTCAAAGCTCAGACCCTCAAGCTGCTCTGAAGTCACTGGTATTTCAAAATAATGTTTTTCTTATCTTTATATATTATCTATTCAATATTTTTGAAGGATATATTTGATATCATAGTGGCTAATGTCTCTCTTTCTCTCCTTCCCTTCATTTCCTTGTAGTGAATGATCTCAAGCCAACACAATATCCTGACCCAGCCTCGAGCTCTCGAGGCCTGACAGATTTATTACTAAATTGATGCCGGGTACTTATTTTTTTGTAAAAGAACTTTCACATTTATGTCTATACCAACCTGTTTTTATAACACTTTACCCACGGTCCTACATTCTTGTAGTTACTAAAGCCTCCATGGTTTGGGTTGAGTTTGTATTCATAGCCATGGCCAGCTCCCTGTCTCACCTCAGAAGCAGTGGCAAGTGACACATCACATAAAGGATGATGGTTATTGATCCTAGGGTTTACAAGGCCAAAGGTTAAGTAATTTGATTTTTGTGACTTAGGTTATACTTAAAACAGGATTGTAGTGTGATGCCCATAATCAAGAGCTTTGTTCTGAGTCCGGGCTCAGTTAGTAGAATGTTTGTTTAGCATGCATGAAGCCCTAGGTTCTCTCCCCATCACCACATAAAACCAGGCATGGTGGTGTACACCTGTAATCCCAGCATTTGATGAGATGGAAGCAAAAGAATCAGAAGTTCAAGATCACCCTTGGATATCTGGAGAACTTGAGGCCAGCCTGGGCTACCTGAGACCCTGTGTCGTAGTCAGCCACACGCTGCTGGGATGAATCTCCAAACCAGGCACAATTTTGGGGAGGAAAGTATTTATTGAAGTAACAGACCCAGGGGAAGTTAAGGAAAAAGGCTGGCTCCCTTTCACAGAAGCAAGCAGAGAGAGAAACCAACCACCAGCACCTCAAGCAAGCACACTGTAACTCACAAAAAATGCAGAACTGCCAGACTGGGGTTCTGGCTTCCCTAGTATTTTGCATCCAATTTGAAATACCTTAGGGCTAGACCCCAGGAGGCCAGGCCAAAGAGACACTTCCTCCAGCCAGAAGGCTGGAGACAATTCACAATTATAATAAATTCTTTTGGGGGACATTTACTCAAAACTACCACAGGCTGTCTCAAAGAAGTGCTTTTTTGGGGGGAGGGGTCAGGGTAGGGGCTCGCTCTAGCCCAGGCTGACCTGGAATTCACTACGTAGTGTCAGGCTGGCCTTGAACTCACTGGCTTCCGAGTGCTGGGATTAAAGGTGTGCGCCACCACGATTGGCTCAAAACAGTGCTCACAACAGACCTTTTCCTTTAAAAGTCAGTATTTGTTTTTCATTCTTTTCATGTACTGTTGTGCAGTGTTCCCGATGAAAAAGCAATCTGAAGATTTCTCCTTAAGGTTCCCGTTTAGGTTTCTCGTTTAGGAAAGTGTTTGCAAAGATGAATTGAGTGCCGCCTTCCTGCTTGTTGAAACAAAAACTTTGGGGTTTCTTGCCAACACACCAATGAATTTAGAGTACTCCGGATTCTTGTCTTGTGCATTTAAAGAATTAAAATCCATAGACCAGAGGGTAAGTTTTAGATAGACTTTAATAGATTAAGAGGAGAAAATACAGAGAGTGCCCACCATGAGGGAGGCGGGGGGAGGGGGGGTAAAGCCGCCCTGTGACCCAAATTGGGGTCATTTATAGATTCTGAATGGGGCTGAGCTAACCAGCCATGACACCAAATTTTGAGCTTAGTTTAACCAACCACAATGTCAGGATCAGATTTAGGCCTTTTAGGAGTGCTCCTCCTCAGGGAGGGGCTCAGATTATTTATGGAAAAACAGATCTAGGGACCTCCTTTAGGCAAGAGATGAGGAGAGGCCAGATTCTTCCCTGATCTCTAGCAAAGTGGAGACTGCAAGGGTAGCCCAAAGACCGGGGTCCAGCCACCCTAAACTGCATCATGTGGGAAAAGCCACAAGGGGAAACTTTCCTGGCAGGATGGATGTCACTTACCCCCTCTGCCTAGAAACTTAGTGGTCTTGACATTGCAGAAGCAGTCGTTTCTGACTTAGGTCTGCAGTGACCTTATCTTCCGGGCTGTCTGGGTTGGACCTGGATGGCTTCTTCCATACCACATGATAAGCAAGTAGACACCATGTGCCTTTGTTTCTAAAGCTGCCATGACAAACTATCAGGTTGAGTGACTTAAAACAACAGAAAGTGCCACCCAGTTCTGGAGTCGGGAGTCTGAATGCCCTGAATGCCAGATGGATGGGCTTGGTTCCTGCTGCGAGTTTTGTGCTTCACCTGGTTTTAGTTCTTAATGTTTTTTGGCTTTAGATAAATCATCCCAGCCTCCACCTCTATGCTGTAGAGATGGCTTCCCTATATCTCTTGCTCTTCCTAAAAGGACACCAGTCATATTAGATAAGAGCCCACTCCAATTACTTTATGTTAATCTGATTATATTGGCAAATAGTTTATTTCCATATAAGGTCATATTCACTAGAACAGACTTGAATATGTCTTTTTGAAGAACACCATTAAACTTATAATACATCTAACTACCAACTATATCAAACCATCAATTAGCTGTAGTATGAGACCCCTCGAAATGGCTTTGTTGGTTTTATTATGGTGCAGCAAACAGTTGCATGACACGTTAAAGTGATAAGTATAAACAAATTTGTCACCATTACCTCTTTGTTACCAATAAGGATTTTCATCATCTTTGAAACAATGACAGCAGAATGTCCCCTCCATCTGTTCTTTCATAGTACAAGTTGGCTCATCTTCACAAGTAGTGGTAGATAACATTGAGGGTGGTCAGGGAATCCAATCTTTGTACTGTCTTTTTCTCTCTGCACCCAGCACACAGAACTCCTCAAGATCCTACAGTGGAGATCCCAGAATCGTATCACTCAGCTCACCCAAGTTCTCTGCCTTGGAATACCAGAACCCTGCCATTCTCTACCTAGATAGTCCACCCGTGCTATGGGCAAGACCCAGGATAGGCAGTTATTTTAGTAGATTTTATTATATGTTGTTATAACTATCATCAAATTAAAAACACATGTTGGCTGGCCGGGTGTGGTGGTGGCACACACCTTTAATCACAGCACTTTGGAGACAGAGGTAGGAGGATTGCTGAGAGTTCAAGGCCAGCCTGAGACTACAGAGTGAATTCTAGGTCAGCCTAAGCTAGAGTGAGTCCCTACCTCAAAACTGCAAAAAAAAAAAAAAAAATGCCTGACATGACATCATTTTACCAAATAGTTTCACCTCTATTATCATATCCAAACCCCAAGTTTTTCCAGAGTTGAATTGCAACATGTTTTCAAGGTATTACAACCTTGGTTTTCTTTCACTAAAACGTATTAATGTCACCGTCTAATGTTGCTTATATGACAAATTAGAAGGCATGGGCTCCGTGTGTTCATTTCCACATGGGTGGCTAAATGACTTGTAACGGTCAATGCATGAAAATGGCCTAGATTGAATAAATTAGCAAAATCACAAAAGGAAACCACTATAGGAAATAGTTTTACACATGTAATTGCTGAAACCCTCCAGTGAATGTGTCAATCTGTACTAACTAAATAAATTTGTTTATAGACATGTTCTGTATTAGCTTCCACTCTTTCCCAGCCCCTTGCCAAACAAAATCCCATTAGAAGTAGGATGTTCACACCCGACTAGAAGTTTCTTGGATAAATATTTTTTCTATATGGAGACCAAAACCACTTTTTACAAATTTCAGACTTTGATTGAAATACTATATTTCTTTAGATTTTTTTCTCCCATCTTTTCTCCTGGCAGCTGCATGCACGTGAGCCTTCCTCCCCTCACCTCCCCCAGCTTTGGCGAAGGGGAGGCTGGCCATGGCCAGCAGAGGCCAGTGGGTCCAGAGAATGGGGGGACCATCCAGCCCCTCACTGCCACCTCTGCATCGACCAGAAGGGCAGAGAAAGGTCCATCTCCAAAATAGCTTTTCTTCCGCACTCAAAAATCTGGCTGTAGAGATTCTTTGCCTTGAGGCTGTGTTTTGTGGAATGCTGCTTACATTTCATTTGAGTGCCTCAGGAATAGAATGCATAAAGGTAGAATTCATTCAGTCTGTCTTCACATGATCATGGAAAGAATTAATGAAATGTGCAAGACATATTCTTGCTGAAGGATGAATTTGATCTCAGCTTTTGCCAATTCTCTCATCCAGAATTGGTGCCAAAGTTTCCGTGAGCTTTCTAAGGATCTCTTTTGTTAAATTGGTGGTCAACTAATGAAATTAAATACTTTGAAAGTAATTGAAAGTTATTTTTAATTGTAATAACTTCTATTGTAAGAGAAACTAAGACCATTTCTTTTTGATGTGTTTTAAGTCTACACCTCTTGCTGCCTGTAAGACATTTTTATGTCCAGTAAGCAGTTGAACTGGGAAATAGAGTGATAGGTAATAAGCTGGTTTAAGATCCTAATTATTGTATGCCCCGTGTGCCTAGTCTCAGAATTAATTAATCCACACCCCATAGAATGAGCAGTCTCCCTACTGCTCTGATGCCTATCTGCCTTGAGGTGCTTCCATTCCTGGGGACCCTTACTAAGTTAATACAATAGCTCTTTTAAAATTCATCTTTCACACACACATGGTTGTTTATAATATTTCAAAGGTGAAATTCAGAATGGTGAAAGCAAGTTGTAAATGGCCATGGCAAATTCTGATATAATTCTGTTACTAAAATATGTGTAGAATATCTGCAAGGTAAAAGAATATGTTCACAATGCTTAACAGAGCACTTAACTCAGCAGAGATGTGGAGTCCAGAAAGAAGCACAGCCTCTTGTTAACAGCCCTTGGTCCCTTGGTCATTGGACATGCGACCCCATAGACTCAGTCATTTTTTTATTAAACTTCTTGCTTGAGCCCCTAGCAGACAGACTCCTGCTAAAGGGGCCGTAAAGTGTGTTTGGGGGCATATCTACATTCTAACCCAAAGGGGTGGGAAGAGCAGTTTGAGCTCTGGTGGTTCATGCTTGCTGGTTGTGCTGGCTATTTGGGTGTTTCTCCTTCTTGGATCTAGGAAAGAGAGCCAGCTTCTTCCCATTGATGAAGTTTCTCCTGGATCTGTAAGCCTGAAATAAACCCCTTTCTTGACTGCAACACCCTCCTCCATGATCCCCTAAAACCTCTAAAACAGTCAAAACTCCCTCCTCTCTCCCTGTAAAGTGCCTTTGTCTCATGTGTCGCCACAGCAATGGGACAGTGACTATCACAGAAATGGGGTCGTTGCTATAATTGTGGGAAAATGTGGTTCAGAAGCCTTTGGAATTCGTTTATGGGAAGAATTTGCTAAACTTTGCAGATGTGGGCATACTGTCAGAAGAGCAGAGGGTGGACGAGGCAAGAATGCAGATGGACATGCTCACAATAAGACTTTTTCATGAGCTTTCAGGTATGAACAAGTTAGGCCTGTACTGGAAACTAAACTAGAATGCATTTGTGCTTCATTCTGGCCAACAATGTGTAGACACAATGAGGCGTGGTTTCGAGTGAAGCTGAAGCTGCAAGCAGTAGAGTCAGTAAGCTGCTGGAGGAAATGTGCAGTATTCAAGCTCTAACGTAGTTATTGCCAGCTTCTTTCAGCCAGCTTTACAGTGAGTAAGGAACCATGACAGTTGAAAATTTTTCAGTTTGCCCAGAAACTTGGGGCATGTAAAGTTGGGACAAAAGGAAGTAATTACAAGGAAGCAAAATGCTTTGCATGGGAGATAATTCAAGAATTGATGAGGCCCCACCACATGCAGCCTCAGGGCTATAAAAGTATAGACCAATTTGACAGAGTTTTCCTTGATGAGAGAGCCACCAGAGGAAGAGGAATGGACATGAGTTCAAGGCCAGTGTGGGCCACAAAGTAAGTTATAGGTCAGCTGGACTAGAATGAGACCCTGCCTCCAAAAAAAAAAAAAAAAAAAAACAGGAGAGAGAGAGAGAACCACCAGGGTTCCCTGCTCACACAGGGCCTCTAGGAAAGTATTTCCAGCATTCATCACCCAGATCCTCGGAGTCCATTGAGCCCTGGTCCAAGGAAGCCTCTGCTAGGCCTGGCAGATCTTGGGCGGCATCCACGTATGATCACTTGACAGTCAAGGGGTAATGGAGCTTTCTACCATATTCCATAGGAAAACCTGGGAGGCCAGACGTTAGCACAGTATGATTGTATATGTAATTGCTTTGGTATTTCTTTCTCAACAAATTAATTAGAAAAGCTGATTTTTGCCAGGCATGGTGATGCATGCCTTTAATCCCATCATAACTTGGGAGGCAGAAGTAGGAGAATTGCCATGAGTTCCAGGCCACCCTAAGACTACTTAGTGAATTCCAGGTCAGCCTGGGCTGGAACAAGACCCCACCTCAACAAAAGCTGATTTTTGTATGTTTATTTTGCATCTTGCTACTTTGCTGAACTTTACAATGAGAAGGGCTGTGGGGTGGATGGAGCATTTAGATGTAGGCCAGTGTGCAGCTATGAGAGTGAAGTCAAAGATGCAGTAGAACCCAAGCAAGTTAGAGATACTAGGAACACTGCTGGCACCAAACAGCCAGTCCATGAGAAATGCCATGTCATCTGCAAATAGCAAGGTCAGAGGGGTGTGAAGGCATCTAACCAGATGCCATACATGGAGCCATAAGCCTGAGGGCTTTCCCTGCTGGATGTCAGTCTTGCAAAGATCCTTCTTTGCTGTTCTTCCATTCCTCCTTCTGAATGGGAATGTTCACTCTGCCCCTTATGATGCTATCTTGAAGTATGAGACTCGGCTTAGATTCTTCAGGGACTCAAAATTAAGAGCCGGCCTGGAGTCTCAGAAGACACTTTGAACTTCAACTTTTGAACAGTGTTGGAACTGTTAAGACAATGGGGACTCTTGGAGATGGGCCAAAGGCATTTTGCCTTATGAAGTAAACATGAGGGGGGCAGGGTTGGAATGCTATGGTTTAAAATGATGTATCTGAGTGTCATATTGACAAGAGGTGGATTTTTCTATTGTTAGTTTTGTATCTTCCTACATTATAATGAAGCTATCAGTTTGAAGATTTTCATAGAGTACTTAGATTTATCTATGTATAGAATCACATCCTTTACAGAGATCATTTGACATCCCTCCTTTCTATTTGTTTGTCTTTTATTACTTCTTCTTGTCTAATTGTTCTGGTTAAAACCTTTAGTACTATCTTGTACATAGAAAGGTGACACTTACAAACCCCCCTTTTTTTGAAAATACAAATGGCTTACACAGTCCATTTAATTATTTTGTATAACATGAATAAGAAAAACCTTAACACATCTCTCATACATTTTGAAATGACCTGGGAGATTACAGATGATAACCTTTAATGACTAAATTTAATGTGAAGATTTTATTCAGAATGTTGAAACAACTTGGTAATAGTCCAAGTGATTAATGAAAGAGGAATCTGACAGTTAAACCAAAGTAGTCATAAAGTGGAGAGGTTCTGCTGTGTGTTGTGCCACCAGGAAGGCTGAGATGAGACTGTCCTGAAGGTAAGGCCAGCCTGGAGATAGACTCAATCTGCAAAGGGAGGAAGGGTGGGAGAGAGGAAAAGGGAATAAGGGGAGTTCCTTATGGTCTATGAGCTCCAGGTTCCTTGGACTAGAATAAGTGTGAATGCCCTGTCTTTTTCCCCATTGTTCCAGCCACAGAAAGCATCTTATTTAAAGGACACCTCCCATACACACACACTGCTCTAAATTCAAGGCTCTGCTGTCTGATCAGCTGCCCTCCACAATTTTCTCAAGGGATTTGTGGCATGGGGGGAGCAAGTGAAAAAAAGAAAACTGTTCAAGGAAGAGTTTTGCATGTCACAGTGTTGTTATACATCATATGGTTCAATTTAGATTCTCTGAAATATCAGAGTTCGAATGAAATTATCAAAAGAAGAAAAGTCACATGGCAGTGTTGCACACAAGATGTGCCTATTTGTATTTATGTTTGCTAATGAAATTCAGCCACAATTTCCACTTTGATTTTAAGAATCTTAGACCTCCATTCAGCTTTATTCATTTTAATTAAATCTCTTGCCCACACACAGACACAGGGCAGCAAAGAAAATGAGGCATGTTTTATCTTTTAAGAAGCTATTGCATAGCTTTGATATGAAGTCCCGGAGCTTCAAAGATTATAGTATTAAAACAAAGCAATATGTCTGTCAGGACAATCATTTCCTTAGGCAAATGGAGGGACCAGGAGAGAGCTTGGATGCTGAGTCCGGCAAACTCGCGGAGCCAGGGCTATCTTGGGGGCTTTGGATTTAGTCCCAAGTTTGGGACAACTTGATATACTCCTCAGGTGCTTCCAGAAGAAAGGTAGAAAAAAGTAGTCAACATCCACATCTATTGCAGCACTGTTCGCAGGAGCCAAGATTTGGAGCCTAGATGTTCATCCGCAGAATGAAGAATAAAGAAAATGTGTATGTACACAATGTACACAGCAGCATTTGAGTGAATCATACATCATTTGCAGGAAAACATATGGACTGGAGATCACATGTTAAGTGAAATTATCCTAACTCAAACCCTCAGACAGATATCGTGTGTTCTTTCTTATATGTGGAATCTAAATGTGAATACACTGTAATATTTACATGCATAAAGAGAGATGCATATTGAGATACGCATATATATGACAGGGAAGCAGAAGGGAGACTGGAGGAGGAAGAGGACAAACACAAGGGGGGGGACAAAAAAGGTAACGGGCAAGTTTGAGCAAAGTACAGTGATGTACACATGTGAAAGGCCAGTCACCAAGCACTACTGGCTTTCAGAAAAGTCCTTGTCTTCCCAGCTCCAGCTCACCCAAGTATTCCACTGAGCCAGATGTTTAGTAGTTAAGGTCTGATGAAAGTCTCTTGCTCTCCATTTACCCCACTTCCTCCCTGCAGAGCCAAGCCAGGGCTACAGAAACCAGAAGTGAACTCATTCCTTTAGAACAAGCATTGTGAGAACTAGACCAGTTCTGTGCCCCAACCCCACCAAGGCCATTCAAAATACAGAAAGTCCATCCTACACTTAGCAGGTCACAGTCGTTAAAGAGCAGGTGGATGCATGGTCTAAATCTTCTCATTGTGTTTCTCAGTGCTGGATTTAATACAAGTTGGCCAACTCAAAATATATCCAGAATGGCCATGGGATTTGCTCAGTTCTAAATTAGACATTGAGCACAACCTGGGTAAGAATTGAATGGAAACACATGGTATATCTTGAAGGTCCTAAAGATACACATTCTCCACACAGCCTTTGATCTCGTTTTATCTTAATTGTTCGGATATTTCATCCATTTATCAAAATTATTACTTGGAGCAATCAGGGATGAAGTGGCCCTCCAAGGATTCCTACTCGTGTGACAGAAGAGCTAGAAATAGGATGAAAGGTCACTACTACTCAGCTATACTCTTAGGGATATCATTAAGTCTCCTCCCTCAAATCCTTCACTTATATTTGGCTCCCGTGGGCTCTAAATCCAGAAAAACAGTTTCTTTCCTACATCTGTTTTCCCAATTAAGGACGTGAAAGCTAAACGTCTCTAGGCGAGTCAGAACGGTCCATGAAAAGCCCACAACTTGGGTCAGGGATCTGAGACTTCCCCCAGGCCCATGTCACCATGGAAGACTCCCTCCCCTTGGGCTTTGGTGTTCCGTCTATTACAAGTTGGGCTAGGGAAATTCACAAAGATAGGATCTAATTCTAATGTTCTATTGTTCCTTGATTCTAAATGTTAGCAAAGAGTTTATTCAGCTTGATTTTTGCAGGCTCCACTGTGGTATTAAATGTGTTGTGGCCATCAGCCCAGCTGTGTTCCTTAAGGGTAGCATCTCAGTATTTGGGAAGAGAAATACAACAAGCTCTACAGATAGCCAGAAAGTGAGGAATATTAGACAGAAGTGGCCATCAGCTAACTGTCTAGGTGAACACTGTCATTATATCAATTTCTATCTCTTCTTTAAATTCACCGGATGCCAACATTAGGATACTAAGTGAAAAATCTGCTACTGCATTGCCACAACACATTCTGGAAGCTGCCGTTTATTTACAAAACCATTTTGAGGTTCCCTGGACATATTGCTTCTACCACTTTCTGAGCCCTTGCTGTGCCTCAGAGCAACTGGGTGTGCTTGCAGCATTCCAGAGCCTGAGTGCTCAAACACTGAAGGTCTGAGATGGAGATTATGTGATTTTTAAAGCTCAAGTGTTTTGGATGCAGTGTTCTGTACACTGTTGTCAAAGGTAGCCTGGAAAATAATCAGTGGTTAAGAATGCCTCCACACTGAAGACAGTGTACACTCAGGGGCTCTCGCTGCCCTCTGAGGTAGTGCACCAGCCTGGTGGCTTTACGCTGTGACATTCGGCTAGAACCGAGCTTGTTAGGGGATTATCTGTATCTTTAGTAATCTGGGTGGAATAAAATCATGCCAGACTTGAGGCATGGAGTTTGTTTGAATGTGAGGCTGTGGAATAATGAAAAGAATCTGAGCCCAGGTTTTAATCCTAAATCTACAGCTTGCTAGTCATATCGCTCTAACATGGGAGACCCTTTGAACTTGGCATGGTAAGGCTCAGATTAGATATGGACACAGAAGTACTTCCTAAACCATAAAGCCATGTGTGTTTTTGAATCTTTTCCCCTCCATACTATGAGAAACATATAATTCCCTTTTTTAAAAAAAAGTTACTTAAAATTAAATATTGTGATTAAGCAGAGAAGTTACTTTGCTTTCTCCCTTTGGTCATCCCTCTCACACATTTTATTTGAGGTCGTTAGAACATGAAGTATAGTGATGCCCAGGTCTGTCCCGTTCCCCTCAGCGTCTGTGGCATCAGCAGCCACACTGGGTCTCACACACAGTAGAGCTCAGTAAAGATATGCTAAGATCTAATTAAGCAAATGTATAGGAATTCAGGCAGTAGAACCAAAGCTGCCTCTGTTAGGGCTTGGAGAAGTGAAGGGTGTGGAGGGGGTGAGGTTTAGGACCTGCCACAGTGAAATTCTCCCTCTTCTTTACATGAAGGTTGAGAAGCAGAGCAAGGAAGGAGAATGACGTGTAAGTCTGCACTGGGAGGAGGAAGAGACGCTGTGATCAGGACTTGCTGCTTCATCAGGGGCATGACACTAGCACACTTGGTAGCATTTCATGGAATTCCAAACAAGTTTATAGCACAACCTATTCAAAGTAGAAATAGCTAATTGAGAACAAATGTTTTCTCTAGTTTATTTATATATAGATAACAAAAAAAATCCGCTATCTTTTCAAGCACTCATTAATGAGTGCCCAGAGCAGTGGGTGAAATCTCTTTCTACTCATCTAGATGAACTAAGGAACATGGAAGTGGGAATCATCCTTAGGATTTGGCAGAAGAAAGTGAGATCCACAGCGATTCCTGAGAGAGCGGGCTCTGGAAGGTCATCACACCAGGCAGGGTTAAATTTAGTTTCCACAGTCACAGAATAAACATAAGAAATGCACAGTTGACATGAAGATGGCTATCTTCCTCCACCTTCCTGGAACACTGCTCACTCTTTACAGGAAAGGATGCCCATCTGAGCCATTCCCATGCCTTCCCCAGGCAGGCAGGCAGCCTGCCTCCCCTCACATCAAAAGGAAAGAGCCGGGTAGAGGACCCAAGGGAACTGGTTTGCTGAACTGCTGTTCGCTAATTACACAGGCTTGTTTTTCCTTCTTTATTTTAGAAATAGAATAGGAAGAGCTCTTAACAGAAATCTGGGTCAGTGCTAAACTTGGCTTTTCTCAGAAGACTTGGCTCCATGGATCCACAAGGATCCATGACATTCAATGAGCCTGTCACCTGTGTGCAAGGAGCTTTGTCGTATCATCTGTGGGAGTGATTGATCTTTGAAAAGTCACCTTTGCAATACTAGCAGGAGCCATTCCACATTGCCTGCCTCACAAAGATGACACCTAGTCATTTCTCAGATAACTAGACAAGCCCGGATCTCCTCCTGACTGCTTTGGAGGCAATGTTCTATACACTGTCATCTGAAAGTGTCACTGTCCTAAGCCTAAGGCACAGTGGGGGAAGAGGGGCTGTTTCAAGTCCTAGCCTTTGGGTGTGGCTGTCAGAAGACTTGCCTTCTGTTCCAGAAAGTTCTGCAGAATGAATCCGTGCAGTCTTTGAAGGGAGACTGGGAGTTTTTAGGTCTAGAATATGCTTTAGTCCAGAACTGTTCTGCCCTGTGACTGCAATGCTGTACTAACTAAGGTGTGAACATGGGCGGCCTGGTCTTGTTTCCTTTTTAGAGGAGTCGTCTACACCATGGGATGCGGATTCTCCACATGTCCTCCACTATGCTGAAGTCTGTCCCTTCCACACTTAAGTGTTTGAGAGTTTTGTTCATGAAGAGATGCTAAATCTTATGGTGAGTTAGGATCTCAAAAAGAAAGCATGGGTTTTGATTTGTGTTTGTTAGCCCATCTTTGCATGGTGAGATGAGTCCCACATGATAACAATGTCTGATCTTTCTGGTGTGTTGCTGAATTCATTTTTCTCGTATTTTGTTGAGAACGTTGGTCTTGGGTCCATCAGGAGTATGAGTCTGTAGTTTTATGTTGTATCTTTTATTTTGGTACTGGGGTGATACTGGCTTTGTACAAAGGGTTTTCCATAGTCCTTCTATATCAGTGTTTGGAGTAGTAAAAGAACTGAATTAACTATTGCAGTGTTCTGTGGAGTTGAGCAAAAAGGCCATCAGCTCCTGGAAGGTGTTTAGAAGGGAAAATACTCCTCAGTTACTGTTTTAGTGACTCTACTAACTATTGTCAATGTGTTTTATCCTTTCAGAAAGCTAACTCTGTATTGGTCATTTGTAATTTTTTTTTTAGTTTTGATTTCTGCTCAGATCTTTTTTTTTCTTTCCTTCTATTCATTTGGAGTCAGTTTGTTCCTGCTGCTCTAGATCCATGAGGTAACCATTTGGTTGTGTGTTTGAGATCATTCTGTTGTTTTGAAGTTTTCATTTGTTGGGACACACTTCCCAAAATTGGTTGAATCCCATTCATTTTGATATATCATCACTCTCTTATTTGTTTCAGAAACCTTGTATTTTCCTTCTAACTTCTTCGGTTCCTCACTGGGCATGTAGGAGGGAGCAAATTCTCCCTTGCCATGCATGTGTTCTGCCCAGTCCTCTGCTTGTTGGCATGTGGTCTTCGTAAGTTTAGTGAGACCAGATTTGTGGCCCAAGCAGGCTCTGTCCAGGAGAGTGTACCATATGCTGATAGAAAGAAGGCTGTGTATTCTGCTGCTTCAATGAAAGGTCTCTTAAGTGTCTGTTAGATCCATTTAGTAGGTTTTGATTTCTTTACCAATTTTTATTATATGTCCTGGTTGAATTTATCCTTTTGTCAATGTATATTGATCTCTCCCTCTCGCTCTCGCTCTCCCTCCGCCTCTCCCTTCCCCTCCC
>PVHP010039425.1:0-16282 GCA_004024765.1 Zapus hudsonius | reverse complement strand
CCAGAGGCACGGCCAGGAGAACCTGGCTGAATACTAGGCTATCCATGGTCCCCTGTCACAAGGACTGATCCAGACGAACCATGGAGGAGGTTATCCAGTGGAGGGGGGAGGGGAGGGCAGTGGGGAATTGGGGATAACAACTCATTGTTTGCCCACTAAATGTTGTAACTCATTATGGACAATAAATTTAAAAAAAAAATGTTTTTTTTTCATTGTTGTTTTGATTAAAAGGCATTCAATAATGCGAAATTGGGGTAGGGCTTTATTGTATTTTATTGGATATGTTTCCCAAATTTTCTGCTCTTGTTAATAATATTGCATTTTAGTTTGTAACCTAAAATCTTCTAAGTGCTAATGTCTAATTTCTTTCCATTTTTATGTATTAAATTCTCATATTTAAATATCTCATCTTATTTTTTTCTGTTGAGTGGCATATACCAAGGATTCATTTTTTTCTTTCTTAACTAGCAACATTTCTCCATAAAAGTTAATGACTAATCTACCCAAATACTCATGATTTTGAATGGTTCTATACTGTAGCAGGTGTTAGTGAATGGTTTTCAGGGAATAATTGCCAGATTGCTACTGTTAGTACAATAACTTGGCTGGGTCCTTGCTGCTGTATTCTATTCACTGTTGTTTTATAGTACATTTAAATAGCTTACTGAAGTATCACTACATTATCCCTTTAAAATCTCTCATATATTTTCACAGAGGTCTCTTAGAAATATTTTTTCTAAGCCGGGCATGGTGGAACACGCCTTTAGTCCCAGCACTCGGGAGGCAGAGGCAGGAGGATAGCCATGAGTTCAAGGCCACCCTGAAACTACATAGTGAATTCCAGGTCAGCCTGGACTAGAGCAAGACCCTACCTCGAAAAACCAAAAAAAAAAAGAAAAGAAAAAAAAATATTTTTTCTAAATTTAAAAACTTACTCTTAAATATAATTAAATTAAAATGTACACATTTACCAAATAATATTGGTGAATTAAAAGCTATCTAAATAACCAGATCTACTGTTTCAAGTACATCCAGGAAGTTTCCCCCTGAAGTTCTCCTCTGCCCAGAACCTTCTTTTTCAGATATTACCACAGCTTGTCCCTTCATTATTCTTGGTCTCCCAATATCAAATAGCAGCACCCTATACTTCTTTCTTTACACCTGCTATGTTCTTCTTCATGGCCATTCTACTTAAACACCTGATGTTTCTGTTATAGACTTATTTACTGTTCTGTCTTCCCATAGGAAACATACTCCTGGAAAGGAGGAATTTTGCCTATGATTTGTTTCTAAAATAATGCCGGGACCTTTGAAAATTCTCAACACATACCTTTTGCATAAATTTTAATTACATTTTTAATTAGCTTACACAAGAATGACTTTGGTTATGATATTTTCAGACATATCTGATAATACCTTATTTGTATTTTCTCTACTCCCTGCCCTTCCCATTCCTTCTATCTGACTTCTGTTAGGCTCCTTACTCTGCTCAAACAGCCCCCCTTTTGCTTTCCCATTGTGTATACATACACACACACACACACACACACACACACACACACACACACACAAAGTCCGCATTGATAGTTAAACCTAGATTCCTCATATAATGAGAAAAAAAACTGTGTGATATTTTGTTTCTCCCTTTCACGCATTATCGTTCTTTTTCCCTGCTCTCCCCTCCCTTTATTCTATCCTCACTTAGCCAACATCATTCCTCTTCTACTTTTGTGTCCTATACACATATTTTTAAAATGTCTAAAAATATATTTAAATATAAATTCCACTTTGAGAGAGAAAATGTGATATTGCTTCTCTGAGTTTCTTTTCTATCAATCTTTTTTATTAATTTTAACTTAGTTATTGTTAATTATTAGATTTATTGTATGAGCAAGTCTTAAGATGGTACCCCCATTTCCCTCCTCCCTGTTCCTAACCTGCTGGGGACCCTCCTCAGAGAGATTGTTAGATCAGTCCATGGGATAAGGGGTTATGAATTATACAAATATCAGCCAGTTGTTTCTGTTTTCTCTGTGTTCTTGGGGGGCAATGTCTCTGGATGTTCTCCCCCACCATGGCTCTTTTAATCCTTCTGCCCCCTCGTCCACAAAGTTCCCTGAGTCATGGTGGGTGAGTTTAAAATTGGCTATAATGTTGACATTTTAGGAGTCTCTGTGCTTCTTATTCCACTTAACAATTATCTCTGGTTCCATTAATATTATTATTATCTTTGCATAGCTTCATTCTTCTTTATGGCAGTGTGTGTGTGTGTGTGTGTGTGATTTAATTTTTCTGTCCATTTGCTGATAGGTATCTAGACTAACCCCTATCTTGGCTGTCACGAATACTGCAGCAAGGAACACAAATGTGTCAGTATCTCGCTGTGGCCTGTAATACATACCTGTTTTAAAAGAATAACCTAAATGTCCTCGAAACTCACTAGCTTGTAATTCCCAGATGATGTCAAATAAACAGTAAGATCCAGTCTTTGCCTTCCCAGTGATAAGTCTATGCATCCTTTTCTGCGTTATTCTCTCTGGGACTATAGGAGGTGGAGAGTCCTGTCACATTTCAGTGTTCACTACAGCTCCTCTGTTCCATCTCTCTTGTTGTCCTTCAGTCTGTGTCTGAAATGATCCCATGCAACCAGGAATGGATATTTCCCTCCAATTGCTTCCACAGCCTCTCACAAATTTCAAACAGTAAATGGATGTTGATGAAGCACTTACTGGGGTTCTGAGGTTATACTGGAGACATCTTACAAACAGTCCTTTTCATACCTCACTATAATGCTGCCGAATGGGTTGTAACAAATTGCATATTACTAGATAGAAAATAATGGCATTGAAACCAATTATTCAAAGTGACATAGCACTAAGGGCTGCTCCAGGATTTGATCATATTCAACCACTTCAAAACCACAGGCTCCCACCACTCTCACATCCCAAAGAAATGTTATCCTTCTACAAAACTAGCTGAAAGCTTGAGGACACAGTGACCAACACTTCCCTAAATCTGATACTAACTCAAGTTCAGGGAGTCCTAAAATGAACCTCAGTTGTAACAATTCACTAGGAGGGCCCCACGTAACTCGCTGAAACTAATCTATTCATACTCCGCTTAATTACAGGGAAAGAATTTAGGGTTACAGTTCATCCACAAAAGGGGCCCTAGAGGAGAGTCTGGGAAAATTTGGAGCATCAATGTCCCATCCTGTCCTCCTTGGAGTCAGGCTGCATTATCCTCCCAGCCCTGAGTTGTGAAACTACTCAGAGAATATTGTCAACTAAAGAAAGTCACTCAGGTACGATTTAATGAGGCTTTATGACACGGGCATGATTGACTGTTTATGTGGTTAAACTCAGTCGTGGTCATTTGTTGTCTTATGATCCAAACCCCCTACCCAAAGCCCCAGGGCTGCTATTTATGTTGTAATTAGGTTTCATTGAAGTATTATCAGAGATGGGTATTCCCATCCCAAGAGGCTACTTGGCAGCCTTCATCCTAAACAAAGGCTATCCCTATCCTCCTCTGATGTATGAAACAGCGGCTTAGAAGCTGAGACCTAAGCTATACTTGATTCACTTGGCCTGTTATCATGGCCGGGATGCTTTGCCAAGTTACACAAACAAACTTAAAGTTATAGACCCAGAAAAGACTGGAGCCAAGCTGACATGCATACACCCCAGACCTGATCCTCCTGTCAGCTGTTACCTAGCACTGGTCTTCATCGCTAGAATCTTGTTAGAGGCTTGGCAGATTTGTAGAGTACAAAGCTGAGAAAAAGCTCAGATGACAGCGAAAGTGAAACATCAGGACTGTAAACTGCTAATTGCCAATTCCATATGTCTGCAAGGCAAACAACAGTGAGGAATGTCAGTGGTGAGAAATTGTGGGCTTGTACTTCCATAGCTCATAGAAGAAAAAGTAAGAACGATGTAAAATCACATTGCTCACAAATTCTGTCCCGATTTCCGAATCAAGAATCTATAACTATTAAGGACTCATATTGAAATCATAATCCTTTCTAGTAGGTGCTTTGTATCTTTATGTAACCCTCTCAGCTCTGTCTGATGCTTTAGGGACAGATGAGAAAACATTATACATAATAAAAATGATTATCATAGACCCATAATTCAGATCTCCCAGGTTCACTTACAACTTCTTCACCAGTTACACTTTCCTAGGAATGTTTTTCAATCTCTCTTATCCTTGGTTTTATTTCACTGATGACATTCAATGCTGTAAGGAGCTTTTGTCATTGAATAAATGCTCTGTGAATCTTACCTATTTTCATTACAAAAGCATTGGGTCTAAGTAAAAAAAAAAAAAGTTAAACTAGCTAAAATAACTAACCCAAAACACAATCAAGTGCTTTTAAATCAATAGGGATTACCATCTCATGAATATGTGTCCATTTGCCAACAAAATTTATGAATTGAACTTCAAAGTATCTTGATTCCAATTTGTATCAACATAAAACAGGAGAGGAGAAAACACACTGGTGTGGTTTTTGCTAAATGAAAGAAGATCAATTTTGTAAGACTATAGAAATGAGTTTAATGGGTAAATCATTGGCCTTTCCCTAATATGCCCAATAATTTCAGGACATTTAGAAGGAAGGCTACCTTGTTCCTGCTTTCTTACTACCAAACAGGAGACAGTAAGATTTGTTTTAATCCACAATGAAGACAGTATTGAAAACACAATGTAGTTAAAAAATAATTGTAAAAAAAGAATTAAATATGGAGAAATTCTCTGGGTAATCTTTTTCTTTCCTTTTCAAATAGGAGCTATTGTATTTACCTTCTCGTTGCTGACATAAAACACTGGACCTTACACAGCCAGCTGATTATTTTGTCTTATAGACTCAAGGGGAAGCTTCATGATGGCAGGAGACAGCATGGCATGAGCAGAGGCTGGACATCACCTCTGCCACAGCAGATGGGAAGCAAAAGCAGGAGAGTTGGCAAATCTTTTGCAAGAGGAACCTAACAATAACATTTCAAAGAGTTCCCCCAACAATATGCCTCCTCCATCAAGGCTCCACCACCAAAATTTCCACCAGTTAGGTAGCACACACTCAGAACACATGAACTTGAATCCAACACATTCCTTCACTGGCCCATAAATTCTTGACCATTCATGATATATTATTAAATACATTCCGTCCATCTTTAAAAGTTCACATATATTTTATTAATCTCAAAACTGTTCAAACATCCCCATTGTCTAAAATATCTTGTGACCCTATAAAACAACAGCAACAATAAAAAAAAATCCACACATAGCTTAGCCACAAATTGTTCAAGGGATGGCATTATTACTCAACCACTTTGCTTGTAACATATGCACATATACAATACTATATATTATATGATATATGCATATACATATTGTAATATACAGTATAATATATACTATACATATATAATATACTGTTTATTATAATACAGACACACACATATATATTCACATCCAGTGAAGCAGCACCTCCTCTCAGAAAGAACTAGAAGGAGCCAGAACCTAAAAGCTGCACTGACCTCATTTCATGCAAAATTTCATTAGTTCTTATTGGAGTGTGTAATTTTCTCCTCTGCAAATGCCTTATTAGCATTGATTTCTTATTGATCTGTCATATGCTAGTGTTCACTCATAATGTACTTGACATTTGTCCATCATATAAAAAGGGAATTGGTGGATATATGTCAATTTAACTTTTGACCAAAATGCTACATAATTGAATGGGGAAGCAGTGTTAACACTATGCATTTGATTCTAGTTCATGTGCTCAATGGGGTAACATTTCAAAGCAGTGACCCTTAAAATTCTGAGCCACATCAAATCGGTATGTAAATACCAGCAATTCTGGGGAGATTTGCCATGTAGTGCCTCATGCTAATGAGCAGTATCCCAAGGAGATGGAAGTTTTCCTTCTCCTCTGATACATGAACCAGAAAATTAAAGAGCAGATCCAAGTTCAAAGTAGTTTGGAGATTAACAGTTCATAGATATCCTATGCCTAGATCAGGGCAGAGAATCACAGGCAACAGGACTGTGCAAATGAAAGTTAGTTCACTTGACAGCCACTTGTCTATTTCCGGTGATAACAAAAATCAAAAACTTCAATTCCACCAATAACAACAAAACACAAACCCCTTCACAGGGGGAGTCGACTCCGGGAAACAAAACACACATGTTTCATATTCAAATGCAAAATGTTCTTTTCCAGCCTGTTTGATAAACTTTCAAGTTCAGAGATGAAAACATTCTTGTCAACATTGACTTTACAACCTGTAATGATGCCTAAGCTTACCATTTGTGTGCAAACAGGCCAATGTGTGTGTAACGTTTGATTAAAGTCCCATTTGAAGGCAACATTCTTACTCATTGTTTTCTGTGAAAAGTACGTTCTTCAGATTGGCTACTTGTTATTCCTACTAAAGGACTGGTTAGTCAGGCTGAGGTAACAGAAAGACCCACTGATCTAATCCTATCCGAGCACATTCTAATCCTACAACTTTTTTTAAATTTATTTATTCATTTTCAAGCAGAGAGATACAGAGAGAGAGAGAGAGAGAGAGAGAGAGAGAGAGAGAGAGAGAGAGAGAGAGAATGCACCAGGGACACCACCTTGTGGGTCTGGCTTATGTGGGTCCTGGGGAATTGAACCCGGGGCCTTAGGCACTGGAGGCAAGTGCCTTAACTGCTGAGCCATCTCTCCAGCCCCTAATCCTGCAACTTTTTATTACTTGTTAACTGTATAAAGTTTCTTAAGCTCTATATACTATAAAATGGAATACAACATAACTCATTCTCCTGAATGTTCTCACAAGAACTAAACATAAAATGCTTTAGCACATACAAAGTCCCGAGTAGACATAAGTAAAGCTATCAACAACATCATCCATTTTTCATTTGCTGTGGAATAAACAAGGTGGGGCCTCCAAACTTTGAAAGACATCTTGTCTTCAGTCAATAGGAGTATTCTGTGAAAGGGTTCTTTCACACTTAAATTATATTATTCAAAGAAGTCTATTAAAGTGCCTTTGAAAAGTTTACACTGAAGTTCTTTTTGGATCTTGGCTTCTTGTAAAATCCCAGGGCATTTCAAATAAGGAAAGGTCATTTAGCTCATCAGGTCGATTATAGCTCTGATACATTTCCCCAATGAGAAGCAAGGGAAGCCTTTCTCAATGTGTATCAGGGAAAAAAATAATAATAAAAAATAAACCTCTCAGACCATTAGGATTAAAGCATCACATATGCCACAAGCACTAGGCACCTAATCTCATCACACACGATTGATGATTCTGCCATCCGGCCTGAATCAGGCCCGGGACACTGGGAGAAACTGCTTAGGTAGTGTGGCAGGTTCACTGCAGCCTTCATACAGTTTAAAAAATATTTTATTGACACATAGAGCATTCGGTGTCATAAAAATATATCACGTTTATCACTGCTTTTATGGCGTGCATAGATATGACACGGGGGCATTGAGCCATACAGCATTAGACAAGCGTTTATTTCACCCAGAGTAGCGAGGAAGAATGCAGACCTCAGCTTCTATCCTCTGGGCTGATCCAACAGGACAGATTGCATCAGAAATAAGTATTGGAGAAAAACACAAAAATCAATGCAGATGCATATATTAGCAGAATGTCCTGATTGGGTTTTTCTACGTGCTAAACAAGCCTGTTAGTAATACACCAGTGCACATTTCTGCCAAAGGCATCAGATTGCTAAAGTAGAGAAAAATGATAATCATTCAGGGACATGGGATTGCAGCCAGAAAATGTACCCTTACACACTAACTAACACCCATAGTTTATGATTACATTATCACTCATACTCTGATATACATTTTTATGGATACCTGTTTCCTGAAGAATTATGATGCAAGCCACTTGGTTCTTCTGTTACTGAGTGGACAAACACTGACACATGGATCTAGATTTCACAGAAGCAAGTTCCCCATTATCTGAAGCCCATGTTAGGGCAAAGTTTAAGGGCAAAGAGAGGCCAGAGAGGAGAAGGTCATTTGCATATAAATGGCAAATGTCAATAAGTGGAGAGGAAGCACTCAGAAATTTGCATCTGATTTAGGCTTTGTCCTTATTCAGCAGAATGTACTTGTCACAACTTGTTGGGGCAGTGTTAGCAAGGTGGCCAGGTATACAGACAATGTTGATATAGACAAAGGAAATGAAGTCTGGATAAACATGGAAACATTCCCAGCATGACCGTTCCATGGAGTACCATATCCTTCAGCTGGCTGCTTAGCAAGCCTAAAGGAATAGAAAAGCCAGCTTGTTTTGCCCTCTCTGCTGCATCTATCTGCTTCCATAAAAGTTGCTGCTTTTCATATGTGTACTAGTCATGGTTCTCTAGAGGAACAGAACCAACAGAATGGATTATAGTAAAAAATGGGATTCACAGAAGTCCCACAATAGTACTCTGCAAACCCAAGAGGCAAGGAATGAATAGATGTTTAGGTCACATGGCAGGATGCCTCAGCAGTCCCAATCCAGCAATAAAGGCCTAAAGGCTTCCTAGGAGCCATTGGTCTTCAGTCCAGGCTGGAAGACTGACGAGACTTTATTCCAATGACAATGAAGCAATGTATGACAAGCACCAGCATTGAGGCAGGCAGGAAATGATAGAGATTTCCTTCCCCTTATATAGCCTTTGGGTGGGGTCTTGCAACTCTTTCCCAGACTTGGTGACCTATTGAGATTCTGGGATTTTCTTCCTGTACTACCCTCCCAGGAAGGGATGTTTATTTCTAGCTCCCCTGAGCTTCTTTATAACCTGCCCCCTACTGAGAGGGTTGCCTTCCTAAAAACAACCTCAGAGACTTGCCCAAGAAAACTAAACAGTTCAAGTTGACAACAAAACTTAACCATCACATTATGATACAGTATATTTCCAAGGAGGGAGAAGCAGTCTAAAGCTGAGAATAAATTCAGTAGCTCAAATGTATCGGATACAGGAATTTTGTGTTCCTTATACACAAATGAACCAATAATTTGGGGTGTCCCTGGATCCTTGTACTATGAGTTCAAAAAATAAAATCCATGGACTAGAGGATAACATTCAGAAAGTTTTTCTTATAGCTTAAAGCTTGAGGAGAAAGAAGAACATAGTGTTTTAAGACTAAAATCTCAGAGAAGGAAGCAAAGTGGAACTCTTGCCCAGAAGCCTCATGAGTGAAGGAGGCAGAACTTTTGCACAGAGAGGCAAAAGGGGGATGAGAAGCCCACCTAGAGACTCAGATCTGTGTTTTTTGTGGGGAGTGGCTACAGAAGGAAGACCAGATCGGCACGTTGCTCTGGACTGAGTCCAGATTTTTACAGCTTTGCCAGGAAGGATCAGAGTTTCTGCCCTCTCAGAAGGGTGTAATCTTTCTTAATCTAGAAATCTTCCCTGGAGGGTGTGACATCCAGGTTTCTACAGGTTTAGTAACACTTCCTGCTTTTCATCACGGAATAAAACAACATTCACTTTTGAGGTTCTGTTACCCTGACTACCTAGCAGATTTCTTTCTCCTATCAGATCCACTGTACAAAAGTTGTGACTTTCATGTCCCAAAACTGAGACATTTTGTATTATTTCATAGTACAGACTTTTTTGGGAAGCATTTCCATAGTAAAGGCTTTCTCACACATGTTATCTCCTGAATTCTCTTACACAGATAGTTTTATTTGCAACTTCATGTGTTGCTTATCACATTAGCAACATAAAGTATCACCCATGAGTGTGAGTTTAGTATTATCATGCTATAGGTTATTGGATTACTTTTCTCATTATTGAGACAATGCCTAAAAACAAGGGAAAGAAGACAGAATTTACTGCAGCTTATAGTTTGAGGGTTTATAATCCACCATGGCCAGGATGACATGGTAATAGAAGTATGAGGCAGCTGGTTGCATTGCATCCACAGTCAGGAATTCAGGGGCTGTTATTGATCAGGGAGAGAGCCATGCAGGATTAGAGCTTTCTCACCAGCAGCTCTCATAAGTACTGGGTTAAGTACTTATGATAAGTTAAGTACTGGGTTCTTATCTACATTAGCAAAGAATTAGAAACACAGATACAGAAGAGCTTAAATTATGAATTGCAAGATTTATTTTAGGAAGAGTCAAGAGGGAAAGGAAAGCAGGTAAGTGCCCAAGCCCAAATAAATTCTCCTTTTCTCAGTCAGCCTGTCTCTGGATATTCTCCCTAACCGTGGCTCTTACAATCTTTCTGCCTCCTCTCCCGCTCAGTTCCCTGAGTCATGGTGGGTGAGTTTTAAGTGCTTTATTGTTGAGATCTTAAGAGTCTCTGTACTTCTGCTTTGGGTTGTGTTGGAAATCGTTGGTGTCTGTCTTGCTGATTTATCCTGGGTTGGCAGATTGGTTGTAGTGATAGGTCTTGCTTACCTGATTTGCTCTTCTTTACAATGTGGCCATGTTGAATAAATACTCTTTCTACACTCACTACTACTTGTCTCTTTCAAGAGGATATTTAGAATCTGTGGCTAAGCCTGGCCTGTTGGGGCTGCTGAAATCTTTTGCCTTCAGAACTGTAATAACATAACCACAAGCTTTTCTGTATATGGGGCCTTAACTTTCTTCAAGGTAATGAGTGACTCATGTGCATTCTTATTATCCCCCGAGAATGCAGCATAAAAAATGGCACATATTATACCACAAATATAAATGGTGAAAAGATGGATGATGAAATTAAAACTACCATGCAGAATGGTGTCATTATACTGCCTGCTTAGAGTGTGTAACATCCATAATGATGTGTCACATCAGTAAGAAATATTGAATATAAAAAATTTATCTAGTACTAAGTAAGGGAAGACAACGTAGTTTATCTAAGAAAATGAAAATAAAGGGTAAGCACTGCCTTGATTTTAAGACTACCTTATTCCACATTGTTCCAATTTATCTTTTTTATTTTAAATTGGGGGCCCAAGACAAGTGTACATGACCAGGTTTGGTCTCAATTTCAAACAATAGCAGTAGACAGTAGTAGTTTGCTAAAGCAAGGCTTTCTTGTCACTACATTTTATTTTATGGAATTTAAAATTTGTGTGTTAGATACTATACAAAAACCTAGAATTCAATGAGTTACTTACGTAATAATCTGAAATATCATAGTGAATTCATTTCTATATCCCAAATATAAAGTGCCCTAAAAGGAGTAGTTTGTTTTCTTTGCACTATGGGGCTATTCACCTGCTCAGGATGGCTTGCTTCAGGACAATGAAGAATTACAAGCACCAACCTGGTGAAACAATCATTCATATAGATGTTAACTTGTCTCCATAGCTTCCAAGATACCCTAGAAAAAATGTGATTTAGATAACAACCATCAACAAAGGGTTTTCATCAAAGAGGTACAAGAAAGTAAGGGTAAATGTTACGTGTTTCTTCCACACTGATCTTTTCTGTTTTAAAGTAGTATTTAAAGGGAAGTAGGAATATACTATCTGCACCTATCTAGTGCCATACTGGTAGAGAGCAAAGAGGGCTCACCACGGCAGATCCATGATTTAGGTGCTATGAAAGTTTGGCCAAATCACTTATATCCTCCATTGTCTTAGGTTCTTTGTGAGTATAGATTAGGACAATAAAATATCAATTTCTGAGCAAAGATTTGCATGTTTGAAACCCCCAGAACAGCACCCATCTCGTTTTAGATACCCATGTATTATGTATGGCTCTTGAGTAAAAGAGAGTAGTTTAGGAATCTGTACAAAATTTGCTTTTCCTACATCTTTTTTTTTTTTTCCCCAGTCAGGGCATGTGTACAGTTTATTTCTCACCTCTGGGTCAAAACACCCAATGAGAAGCAGCTAATAGAAAGAAAGGGTTTATGTCAGCTTGTCTTCAAGGCTCAGCTTCATTGAGGCAGGAAAGTCATAGCAGAAGCAGACAGCTAGGCATCAGACATCTTGTCACATCAGCAAGGAGAAGGTAAGAAGTGAGCTCACCCAGTGGAGTTGAACTAATAATCTCTTGGTTGTTCTCTAGTGACACACCTCCTCCAGCAAGGCTCCACTCCCAAAGTTTGCCAGCTGAAGTTTAAATATGAAGCTTAACCACAAACACAAGAGGCTATGGGGGCATACTACATTCAACCCACAGCAACATTAACAAAACACTCACTCCCGATTTTAAAGTCATTATTTCAGCCCAACCTCTGCCATGTTCTCCTAATTTATAACTTCTGTGCTCTTTTCTTGGGTTCCAACAAAACACATAGTAATTCATTGTTTAAAAAGTGTTAAATACTGATCATTGGCTTTGAAAATATGTTGAGATAACTTCGTCAGCTTTCAAGGCTCTTTAAATGTGATTTCAACTCCTCATGTTGGATTGTTGGATTCTAATATTCACAACTCTTAATTACATGGTCTTTTCCTTTCCTATTCTTGTCTCCTAATGTCTTCCATCTCTTCCATCGTACCCCTTAAGATGATAAGATGATTAAGTTTGTTTGTTTTTCTTTTTTTTTTTTACTATTTTTCAAATACCTTCTTTATATGCTGACCTTTGATTCTTTATACCTGGTATTACTTTCTTCTCCATTTATATTATCACAAGTCTTGCCTTTCCTTCAAATAGAAATTGTATCTCTTATTTCCTATGAGTTCATACTTGACTCACCCAAGCAGAAACATTCACTTTCCCATTCATAGTTTTATATCATTTTCTCATGCATTCCTAATGAAAGGTTTTATTTTTAGACTCAGTTATTTGTATATGGGTACCACTTCCACCAAGGAAATAAATGCTTCCCAAAATGGAAACTGAAACAAATAACTTTGACCTTATTCATAAAAGATACTTGTCTACCACCTGGAAAGATGGATTTACCAAAACCCCCCATTTGTAGTATAAAAATTATAGACACTGCACTTTGTGGGCTTTGAAAGAGTTGAAGCCTCTCCATGAACACTGTGTTAAATTCATAGATTATATATTCTAGTGTTAAATTTGTCAAATATTTCAATAACTAATAGTCAATAATTTATCTCAACAGTAGTGCTAGAATTTGAACTGAACCCTAGAGAAGTTGTGGAGGGTAAGTGACCAAGGATATTCAACGAATGGAGAAAAGACATGACCAAAAATAACAAGTTATGAAAGAAACCAAAGAATAACAATGCAGAGTAAACTGGGATTTGTCATAAGTACAACCATAAGAATTAGGTAAAATTGTTATTCGTATTTTCCCAAAGAAGAATCTGTGCTATATTAGACATGATTTTACTGAGAAATAGAACCAAGTAGAACCAAGAACATGCATATACATATATATTATACATGTATGAGAGTTTTTAGAGATAGAGGGAGATATATATATATAGAGAGAGATAGGGATAATATATATATAATATATTATATTATATATTATATATATATATTATATAATATATAATATATATATATACTAAAAAAAATAATGGCGTGAGAAGAGAGAAATTAAGATTGAAGAAGTTGGATTAACTGATTCTAAATTTGGCCTTCAAGCACAAAATTCACTGGATATATACAGAAAAGATTGGCAATCCACAGAATGCAATTCCAATTTGAAGGCAGTGTGCTGGCAGAATTTCCTCTCCTTCAATAATTAGTCTTTTTCCCTAAGGCTTTCAACTGATAAAATGAGGCCTACCCATGTTGGAACGGTAAACTGCATTACTAAAAGTCCGCAGATTAAAATGACAATATCATTCAAAAATGATCCTAGTTCCCCCCACAAACACACGCACAAACACACACAGAACCCAGCATAATGTTTAACAAAATATCTGAATAATGTGACCTAGCTCACAGCATAACAATTAACCATTTGATTAAGTCACCTAGTGAATTAAAATAGCAAATCTAGAACAAAGCAGGGACTTTGTCTTCTATTTTATATTATTGAGTTCACAGATTCAGGAAGAGATCAAACTTCTGTAAAGAATGTGGGTCATATTCATGTTCAGCTTCTTAAGAAAAAGATGAAAGACAGAAAAATGAAAGATTAGTTATGACTGCCAAATCCAAATAGTTAGGCCAAGAGAAGGTAGCCAAGCAGAACCAGAATCAATATGGGAACAGGTGTCAGACAAGAGCAGGCTCTGCAATGCCTAATCACCTTTCAGGGTAGTTGAATAAATGGATGCATTGCTATATTATCCCTGATGATAGGAAAAAATAGAGCTGCAGGCAGGCTTACTGAAGTCTGACCAACCAACAAGAAAAGACTGTTGTGAAATCTCAGGCCCCAAATGATAGGAGTCTTAGGAAAAGATAGTTCTAAAATAGTAAAAAGTGAAGTTAAAGCCAGGTTTGCACAGCTATCAGAGGGCAGAACTTTTATTTTGCATTTGTATGAAATTCATTAATATTGGCCAAGTTTTCATGATCACATGTCACTTGAAGATAAAAAGAGATATACAAACAGGTATTAGAAGCATTCAGAAAAATAAAATGAAGGAAGATATTTAATGAGAGACATTAGATAATGCAGACAATGGTATTTACATCACGCAAATAAATTCGCAGATAGTCAAAGCATTCCAAAGATCCATGAGGAAAACATTTGGCTACACAGAACATATATGGTGGATCATGTTAGTGGGTGAAGTGTACATGGGTAAATGAAGAATGAATAAGATGAAAAAGAAAGTGTTTTCATTGACCACCATGATATTGTGCCATATTTTATAGATATCTGATCAAACTTGATAATCAGCTATTATAAAAGTGGATGTTTGTGGGCCTAGGCAGATAGCTCAGTTGGCAATCTTTGCCCTCTAAGGATGAGAACCCATAAGTTACTGGGAGTGTTGCTGTGCTGAGGGGGCAGAGTACCTCTGGAGCTTATTCACCAGACCTTTTAACGGAATCTCTGCTCTCCAGGCCAACAAGAGATCTTGTCTCAAAAAGTGGTGATGACATTCATTAGGACAATATCTAAGGTGGCTCTCTGGCCTCCATATATACATATATGTATACATACATGTGTATCCCTACACATGTGAACATGTATATACACATGCATACACACCACACAAACATACACACACATACACACATACTCTTTTATTATTTTTGGTTTTTCAAGGTAGTTATTTCAGGAAAATTAGAATTGCCAAGGACCAACAGCTTGCAATTAGAGGTATGTGAGACCTTGGATGACTGTTTCCAAATTCCAAGGTATTTTCATTTCATTGAGTCCCTCTCCTGATAGAATAGAAAGGCACATTGGTCATCCCCTGAATGTCAGAGAAGAGAAGGTGCCTTGTCAATTATATGTTCATTTAAAAAAATAGTTATTATTAATAATTAAATACATTGTATGAGCAAGACTTGTGATGATACACTCATTTCCCTCCTCCCTGTTCCCAATCTGCTGGGTGACCTCCTCAGTGGGGTTGCTGGACCATGGGATAAGGGTTATGAATTGTAGGAGAAGTAGCTAGTTTTTTTTATTTTAATTTGTGTGTTATTGTTGAGGGGGGCAATGTCTCTGGATAGGCTCTTACATTCTTTCTGCAAAGTTCCTTGAGTCATGGTGGGTGAGTTTCAAGTTTATTGTTGAGATCTTAAGAATCTCTGGATTTCTGCTTTGGACTGTGTTGGGTATCTTCCGTGTCTGTCTCCATTACCCTTTCATAGGTTATCTGACTTGCTGTGGAGGTAATTAATTATCTTGCTCCTCTCATCACTTCCTGAAAGGTTTTGTTTGGGCAGATATCTATATGGTAAATTAGGGTTGGTTCATCTCCTGCAGGGGTGTCAGTCATCGTCACATGTCCTGTTGGTGGAATTGGCTTGTACACAGTTCCCACTGCCTTCAGCGGCCCACAGAACCTTCTCCAAAATATACCACATATTAGGACATAAAACATACCTCAGCAAATTCAAGAAAATTGACATAGCCCCCTGCATCTCATGGGACCACAATGCACTAAAGCTGGAAATTAACAATGGGAGAAACAATAGAAAATATACCAACCATAGATGACCCCGAACAATATGCTATTAAACAATGAATGAGTCATTCAAGAAATCAAAAAGAAAATAGAAAATTTTCTAGAAGTAAATGATAACAAAAACACAACATACCAAAACATATGTTATACTATGAAGGTAGCCCTAAGGGGAAACTTCATAGTGCTTAATGCCATTATAACAAAGACAGAGAGATCTCAAATTAATAACCTTCTGAAAAATACAAAGAGAATCTCGAATGGAGAGTGAAATCAGTGTAGGCTAAATGAGACAGA
>PVHP010039424.1:0-16353 GCA_004024765.1 Zapus hudsonius | reverse complement strand
TCATCCCGTCCTTCTCTGCAGGGTTCCATATGGATCCTCCACAATATGACTGTGGTGGCTCATCTCTTGCCATGGTCTCATCTTTTGGCCTGCTGTCGGGTGGTAGAGTTATATGGGCCACAGCTCATTCGCTATATCCTGGAAAATACAAATACAATCTCCATTGGAGAGTTAGAACAGTATAGGTTAACACATATAGGCCATTCTGGATTGCCTAGTTTCTATTTTTAGTAGCCTCCCTATCAGACATTCGCATAGTGCATCTTTTCTTGGGAGCCCAAGAGTATGGGATCCGATCATTGGGATCCCAGAGGAAGAAGAAGACCAGGCTAAGGGCATAGTAAATATCTTCAACAGTGAAATATTTTTTAATTTAATCTTTAACTCTCTATCCAATCAGTAAGAAACTGTTTAGATAGCCTTGCTGATTTTCAGGCTTTGTACTTTGTGATATTTAATATCAAGAGACAGACAGATAACAGCTTTTAATTGTTGCTATGTATCTTGATTTCTTACTTAAAAAAACTGATATTTAGTTGTAGTCTCACCCTCATACCATTTTGTTAGTACTAAAATGCAATTGTTTTAGCCAATAAATTTAGTAAGATGACCAAAGAAAACTGCAATCTAGTGTCTATTTGCTCCAAGAAGGAGAAAAATTGTATATAAATCGAGGGTTATATTAACTCGAATGGCAGGCAAAGGTTGCAGTCTCTTTTTTGAGGGAATTGTTGAATAGGAAAAAACATCTATGAAGGGAAAAGTGGGATTGGGAATTCTTTGTGTGCATGTGTGCCTGCATGTTTATAAAAGGGGGAAAGTGGAGATTATGTTGATGAGGTGAGAAGGAAGTAGTAGAATAAAAACAACTCTCTGAGTTTGCTGAATCTTCACTGCCTTGTAAAGCAGGTTAATATTACAACTGGATACAGGTGTGCTTATCTTTAAGAGGATAATAAAGGCATCTTCAGATATAAAAGAAATGTGGCTGGAAAGAGGAGGAAACCGATCTGATTGTAGAGCAGGTTAGTCACTCTAGAAAACATCAAGCAGAATACACTTAGCAGATGCCAGCTTTTTGGGAAGCTGGCAGTGAAAAGGTGTTGGTTATTCTTTATTTGTTTAACCAGTTCTCTTTAAATCTTTAATAAATTCAAAACCACATCTCCTAAACTCCAGGAATCAGGAGGACCCCCAGAAATGACAGAAGGATACTAGATAGGAACAAGAATGGTTTACAGTTCATATATCTTTTTTTAAATGCAAGAATCTGAAGCTCATGGCATTTTGTTAACAATTAATCATGACTTTGAAATATGATTTGCATTTTATAGATTTTTGTCATGGGAACTAAATGAATGAGGGAGAGTTTGTTCTGCTTTTAGTTTGTGAGGGAGAAACAAATAGGCCAAGAAGATATAAAGAGAATGCAAGATTTTGGACAATTACTGGAGGACACCCAAGGGATGCAGTCAAGCTCCAAAAATACTGAAAAAAGCTAATAATGAAAATAGAGACAATTGCAGGTTATATAGGCGATATGCACTGCTTCAACTCTTCTATACAACTGAAATGATCTAAGAAGAGAATTTTATAAAATGTCAATGACATGCTTATAGTTTAAATTAAATGTCAGCAAACAGAGTTAACAACCAGAAATCACAAATGAAGGATATCACAGAATAACACATATGCATGCACACATACACTCACACATATATGCACACAAATAATAAACAACATTTGTTCGGTGACTGATATTGTGTGTTCTACAAGAGATACCATGCCATTTAGTCTTATTTATTTATTTATTTATTTATTTATTTATTTATTTATTTGAGAGACAGATTACATATATATAACCCAGGCCATCAGGCTTTGCAAGCGTCTTTAACCGCTGAGCCATCTTCCTAGCACACCATATAATTGACTTTGTAAAATGTCTATGGGAATTTAGAAAGAGAATGAATTCTAAAATTGTCCAGAATATAATTGGGAATTATTATATTTAATATACAAATGACAACACAATGTTAGAATAGCACCTATTTTGACATCTCTGGGTGAAATGTACAATTTCAAAGTATGAAGACAATTTGTGCTAATAGAATCAATAACAATCCAAACAAGCAAATCAACAAATAAGCAAAATCACAATGTATAACACTCTTACAGGATCAGAACAGTACATCTTTAATATATTTTCAGATTATGGGAAATTTAGTTATAGCCTGACTATGAGTTCTAGATCTCTCTCTCCTTACAGCATTTACTATGCAAAGCTAACCATCATGAAGTTTTCGATGCCCTTTCTTATATGAATGTTCTTCATGACTCAGTAGTTTTCTAAAGGAGATGTAAAACATAACCTTTGAATCAGATCGCTTGGCTCGATTCCAGACTCAGTTGAAAATCAAAGCTAGGCTGGATCTCATGGTTGTCCTGAAGTATTTGTCCACAATCTTGCTTCCTGTTTATATCTGCTTGGACTTTTTTCTTCCCTCACAAACTGTAAAAGCAGAACAAGCTCCCCCTTGTTCGTTTAGCTTTCATGACCAAAATCTATAAAACGCAAATCACATTTCAAAGTCATGATTAATTGTTAACAAAATGCCATGAGCTTCAGATTCCTGACTTCTATGCAGTTATAAGTGTATTATGTAAATCAAAAAAATGTCAACTTCACTAACATAAAGTCATTGGAAACTCACACATGGTAAATAAAATTATAAGAATATAGACTCAAAGATATATTTAGGGAAATAAAATATTATTTGAATAAACACATCCATAAATGTACACTAGAGTGATGAAGAGGAGTTAGAAAACTAAGAATGACTTTCAAACTCTTTACAAAACATAAAGAGTAAGTAAAAATACATCTCATATAAACATATTTATAATAAAAATCTGGAGAAATGTCACATATTTTTATCTATAGTTGAAGATACTATAGTCGTGCAATAGAAAAAAAATAAAGTTAATCCTACATGAGGGTTCAGTCTGTTTGTTAATAATAAGAAAATGTATGTCTGGGCATAAACTAAGAGTACCCAGAACAATAAAACTTTCAATAGCACCAGGATAGAAAAGTAGAGGCCTTTGGGAAAAATAAAGAAAAATTTGCTCATGATGACAGTCTCTTCCCCTTCAATCTGGACTCAGCCTATGAGAAGATGAGTTTGGGGATAGAAAACAAAAGGCTCACCTAGAGGAGGGATGGCCATCTGTCTTTTTATTCTTACAGAATTTGTTGAAGTACATACAGTGTAATGTCACGAGCACACAGAGAGAGCACAGGTAGAAATCACAGGACCCAACTGTAGTTTACAATGGAGATCATGGTCACAGTAACGTCAGCCCCTGTGCGCACACCATGTTGGGAAGCTCAGGCTCCCACTTTTGGATGACCTTATCTCCAAACAGTATTGGTTGCACCCTAATGAATGACACCAGACAATCCAAAGAACCAAGAAGAAAAAAGGTAATCTGTTAATTTAGGACGCTGTTCATAAACAAATAAACACACTTAGGAGTTTCATTTCAGGTGAGAGTTTAGACCAGTGTGTCATCAGCATCTGTCCCTGTATTAGGACTAGAAAGCAAGCTAGTCCCATGTAAAACCTTAGAAAAGATCTATATAAGTTGAAGACAAGGATTTCTGAAGAATCACCTGAGTATGTACTACCAGTCCACTGTAATCCACAAATCACTTCTAAACTAAGTCAGTGTGGTAGTCTGTTTGACAAATAATCCCAGGAAGCTTAATTGTGAGTAATTCAGATGAATAGTCAAAACACTTTATCAGTAAGAGTATATTAATGTGTGATCTATGTGGAACTCAGTGGGCTTGCATGTACAATCTATGATCTATGCAAGTATGATCTATGTATCATCTGATGGGTCAGACCTGCTGGAACTTCTCTGTAAATATAGCAACATGCATTTCAATCATCTCACTTAGGGAACAGAATGGGGGAAAAACATGGATTTCATCCTCATTCCCCATCGCTCATCAATTGAGGCATATGATGAATCTCAGCTTCAACTGGACTGATTTTTCCATATGTGGAGAAAGTTTCCTAGGCTCCTAGAATGTGTTCAAGGAGACTTACATAGGAACAAGAAATTGCAAAAGGAATTATAGAGTAGTTCATAAATTCATGAGGAGTTAAATCACATTTTAAATTGCTCGATTGAGAAATAAGTTCTATATAATATGAAACTCAGTACTTTTCACAGATTTACAGGATTGTGAGACCATCATGATTTATAAAGTCGCAAAACAGACATAGCTTGGAACATTTTAACCCTTCTCACTAAAGTTAACTCGGTCCTTTCTTTTTCTGTCCCTTCCCTCATGATGCCTCATAGGCAAGCACAACATGTACTCTGTGTCTCTATATATTTGCCTCTTGTGGGCTTTTCATGGAAAGGAAATATATATATATATATATATATATGGCTTCTAGATTTCAATGAACTCCTGACTTCAGCAACAAGTGAACTTAGAGATAGGCTCATATTAATGAGCAGACACTCAATACTTAGAGTAAAGCCCTGGGTAGGAAGCTCTGTTTCCTAGTTAAAAGCCCAGCTGTTTTCATGCTTCTAATCACCTACTTTTTTTATTTGGGGAGAGAAATGATAGTTGCCATGGAATCATCAGAGACATAAAAACACAGAAGAAATTTCGTTTTTCAAGTCTCTTAATTTGGTTGTCTTATCAGTTATTTTAATTTGACTAATGTGTGCCAGCTGCTCAAATCTGGAATGAAAAGAAATAAAATATTTCATGCATCAAGATAAAAACATTAGGGCTGTAATAATTTATTTTATACCATCTAAATTTATCTAGGTTAGTAGAGATCTTGTTATATTTTCATAGTAGATGTTGATAGTGAAATTAAAACAATTTCTGTTTTCTTTTCTAAATTCCATTTTGGGCAATCTTAGTTTTTGTTTGCAGCATATGTTATAATGCAAAATAGAGCTGTATATTAGTCTTTATTATCAGATAAGGATGCTCTGTAAGTAGCTTTAAAATATACTTAAAATTTAGGGAATATATTCAATACTTATTGTAGTCAACACTAGAATTCTTTCTGGGCCTGGAATTTTTTTCTTTCATTTTCTTGTTTTTAAATGGGTCTTGAGGCTTGAACTCAGGTCCTCACGCCGAGAAAGAAACCTCTTTACCTTAGGAACCATCTCCCTATCCCTATCATTATTTAGATAGATAGATATATGTTACATTTATAACTATGTTTACTATCATATATATGAGATAATACACTTAGTTTATGAGATACTCTTATTTTTATTTAGATACAAACATGGTGATCTATTTTCATAAGAAGAATACTCTCACCATTTTCCAGTAATTTGTTATTCAGCAATGTTTCAGTCAGCATTCTAGTTGCTGCGCAGAAAGAACCCAAACAAAAGCAGTTTGTGGAGGAATGGGTTTATTAGGCTTACGGACTTGAGGAGAGACTCCATCCTGGCAGGGAAAACGATGGCATGAGCAGAAGGGTGGACATCACCTCCGCCACAGCACTGCAAACAGCGGCAGGAAGGTGTGCCAAACACTGGCAAGGGGAAGCTGGCTTATAACCCCCATAAGCCCACCCCCAACAACACAGCTTCATCAAGGTTGTAAAACCCAAACTGCCATCAGATGAGGATAGATCATTGAGAACACATTCATTTGTTTTTGGGGAACACCTGGATCAAACCATGACAAGCAATATCTCTCATACAACTTTTCCACCTAGAATCATCACTTGTCAGAGTAATAGAAGCTTTTACTAATGAATGTGATAATATAGTGCAAGTAAGGAAGAAACGTGTCAGTTGTGTGTTTATTTCCTATGTCATGGGGAATATTCAATTTTCTTTTTCAGTTCAGGACTCTTTCCACTAAAGCCATTTTCTCTAACTCAGTATGTTAGTTCTTTGACCTTAATCTTGGATTCCTATTTCTATGGCAGAATGTGTTTAGCAAATAAAATATTTATCCTATTTGAGAAACTGAAATTATTGACTCAAGAACTATTTTATTATATACTTGTCCACCAGAAACTTGTCTAAGTACTGTGTCAATAGTCAACAGTAGCAAACACAACATTCAAGACTCTGATAAGGACTGTGTGGAGATAATTCCTGAACTGACTGGATTGACAAATGGCAGGGAGATTCTCCTTGTTCAACAATGTTGGAGGACTGATGGATAGATTAAATGCATGTGAGCATGGACATGATATTGATTGTGAATTTTTTAAAGGAATAATCTGTTTTCAAAATCACATTCACTTGTATCTTAACATATTTCAAGCTTTCCTCACCTAGTTGATACCTGTCAAAGAACAGGTACTAAGTACAAGATTTTAGTAATTGTTTCTATGCTAAAAGTAGTATGTGCATATAAATTTATGATAACAAGAAGTGCAATTGACTCTGGTATATTATTTCTGTCTTAACAAAAATTGATGGAATATAACAGGGTAATTTCACATTTTACAGAGTTTAGATGATAGGGAATATGCAATTGAAAATTTTAAACTGCCATTCAGGTATGCCACAAAATTTTGGCACACATCATCAGAGAAAACTATATAGGAAATATAGTGTGGCAATAGAAACTCAATATTATAATTACAGCTAATTAAAAATTATAATAAAAAATCCAAAATATTATTAGTGAAAATATCTCCATAGCTCAATCATTGATTATACTATTCTCTAGGAGAAAAGTAGGTTACAGCAGAGAAAATAACTATTCCTGGATGAAATATTAATAAACAGAGGTAGTATATGAGTTGCTAAATCATTTTCCCAACTTGCATGAATAAATCTAAAAGCATTTCAGAAGTGTTTGCATCCTCAGAAGAGTAAATAAATGTCAATAACTTTCAATCCATCCAAAATTAAAGAAACTCACTTGCCTGGAACTGAGCTGAATGTGGACAGGGCAAGATGAAATGGCACCTTAAGGTCTGGAGAATTTATCAGGGCTTATAGAATAAAAGAAATTATGATAAAAGCAACTAAGGTATACACCAATGGGCCCAGGTAGTGTTATGGAAAGAGCCCTTGCTATAAAATAAAAAAGATGTAATTTCACTTGCATATCATGGAAATGCAAAAGGTTTCACTGAGAGAAATATGAATGAGTTTTACAAGATATAGTTGCAAGTTTTCAAGTTTATAAAAATAATAAAGGACAATATAGAAAATTGGGAAAAAATAGAGTAAAAATAAAAAAAAATGTGATAATATAATATATGCAATAGTAAATTATCACATATTAAACACTGGGGATATTTTGTAAATATCTAAATCAGAGCTAATAATTTTTTGGAGAGAATTTAATGATGACTTTATATAATTAAATGTCTTCACTTCTGCCCAGTATATATCTTAATGTCATTTTTTTTCAAATTTATGGTTCGCTTACCATTTCATTTCTTAAGTTGTACATTTTTTTGAGACAGGATCCCACTGTAGCCCAGGCTGGCCTATAACTCAGCATATAACCTAGATTGGACAGAACGTGGAAATCCTACAGCTTCAGTGTCCTGAGGACTGAGATTTTCAGGCATAAGCTATATGCCTCAATTAATGGTATTTTTGTGTGTAGGTGTGTGTAGGTGTGTGTGTGTGTGTGTGTGTGTGTGCGTGTGTGTGTGATTCTTGTCACAATTTTTAAAAATTGCCTATACTTTGTATTATATACATCACATAGCTAAACAAAGTTGATTTTATAAATTAAAATATTCAGTAAAAGTTTGGTTATTTTTAGCTAAATAATTTTCCTAGCCTGCTTTTTTGACCAAATTTTACAATCACAAACAATTTTGTTTCTTTTAATGTTTTGCCTTTGAGCTCTAACCACCAATGAATTATGGTAGTCTTTACATTGAAAAAGTCATTTGTAAGAAATACTACAATCTAAATAAGTCAAAAATCATACTGATATACACAATGTCTTACAACAGCTTACTTTCCTTATTTAATTAATTTAATATCAATCGTTTCCTCTGTCCCCTGAGGTTCTTTTCCAAAAGCCAGAACAAGATGGTTTGTTCTGCTAATGAGTTGTGATGAAGGTATTTGGTTCCCTTTTCACTTTTAGATATATTGATTTTATTATTAAAGTAGTTCCCTTATTATATTTTGAATGATTCCACAGCAAAGGGTGCTTCCATATTTTTGCCTTGAGATATTTGATTAGCACACTTCCAATTTTTATTTATCTGTGGGGCTCATCCTGGACTAGTTCCAATAGCCATCAAATGGATGCATCTTCCAAAGCTCTTTCATTTTCAAAGAGAAAGCAGTGGACCACAGAGCATAAGCTGACAATTCTGTGACACATAGATAATTCCACCTATGTCCTCTTTCAGGCTCTGACATGAATTGCACTACAATATACAACCCTACATAGAACACTTCTGAGCGATGGAAGAATCCCTCCTTTGATTTTTCCAATGACAGTCATCTACAACACAAAAAAAGTGGTAGAGAATCCTGTTCTATGGGGCAGAACAGAAGGTAGGGAATGTTAAGGAAAATGTGAGGACACCTTGACCTAACATCCAGAGACTTGTTTTCCACATCTGTGTAAGCAGAGGAAGAGCTTTATGCAGTATTACGATGGATTAGCCAAACTCACCGGGTCTGGTTTCCTCAACAGTCCACCCTGGAGAGGTTATATAAACTCATATATGAATCAATAATACAGGCTGGATTGTTTATACAGCAGCTATTTGATTATGAAATTAGGTACTTATTTACTAAAGAGATTTTGGAAGTAGCATATCTTAGTGTGAGGCAAATATAGTTTATTGTCCTGTCAGCAATTGGATACCGGAAATAATTCATGATTCTCCATTTCATGTGTATTTGGGAAATTTTGAGTAAATAGAAACTAGTGTTATTGTAACCCTGTTTTTTATGAAGGCCTCAACAATTTATATATACATATACACATTTATTAAATACATTTATATATTTGTTTATATTAAAGGGAAATGGAGACATATTTGAATAAAAGATTAATAAGATCTTCTTTGTTTGGTATAACTAATCATATGTAAAGTATGCCATTCTATTCACTATAACCAAGACCAGAACCTAGTCAAAGTATTCTAACCCATAAAATAATAAAATAGTAGGAAAAGAGAAAATATCACATCACATAGTGAAATATCGCATTGAATAACACATCACAAATGTGGCAAAACAAACAGGAGAGTCCTTCGAAACTCAGAATTATAGAAAAAGTCATAAAGCATAAATGCTGCTTCAAGAGCAATTTAAAAATAAAAGGATTTGATTGACACCCAAGAGCGGGAAGCTAGCAGTTCTTTGAGGAGGTCCTAGACCAATTGCAGAGAATTTTGCAGCGTGAAGTGCATGAAGAGAATTGTCATTCTCTAAAGATAGAACGATGAAAGCAAGGTTTTATGACTAGACCTCAAATATAATTAATGGGTGATATTTTTACCTTGTATTTAGTTCACATTTTAAATAGAATATCAAACTGACTAGCATGTTTATATTCACCTTTTTCTGTTTAAAGGTGGATTTTTTTTTCTTTTTTGTTGATTTCTATCTAATGCATCACTTACATGTACATGAGGAATGAGGGAACTAGTACATTTTGCTCCAATAACTGACTACTGTGGTAAATGAGAGAGACCTTTAATCTTACATCATTTATGGTGTAAGTACTATTTTTCCTCACTATTCCAGGCAAGTGGGGTATTCTAAATAGTCAACTATGAAAACTTACCAAAAATAAACAAATAATAAAGTTACTTTGACATAAATAAAATTGCATTTCCTACTCATGTCAAATGTCCACCACTTAGTAATTTTTTCTCATTCCATGACCTAATTCAAGACACAGTGAACCACTGAATGTGTATGACTCCTCAGCATTCTCCACCCCATCTTTGCTTTTTCTGATTTTCATTATTGATAGCTTTGAAGATTGTCAGTCAGATCACTTGTAAACCTCTTCTAACTTTTGGTTTATTTGATTAATTATCATAATGTGGCTTAGGAGCTAGCTTTGGTAAGGCTTGTACAAAATGAAAGCTCTGTTCTCATCTCAGCCTTATAGCAGAAGATCCCTGATTTCAACCTTATGTGCTAGGGTTTCTACACTTGATCACTTTGGTAGGGGGGGTTTCTACTAAGATCCCCAACTTTGGAGTTTTTTCTTCATCAGCATTTGGACATCAGTTACAAATCCCAGCCGCACACCAGAAGAGCTCACTTCTTTGAGAGGAGACGTTTTTATATACTTATTACCAGTTATTCCATTTCCATTTAAGTCATTGTAGATTCAAAGATAGGAATTTTATGATATTTCTATTTATTTTTCTTTGTTATATGTTAACAATTTTTTATGAAATTTCCTGTGAGCTCACAAAACTAAATGGAAAAATAGGTTGAAAATATTTTTGAACAGTTTAACAAACTTATATGTGCAACTTTCTTGGTGTCTGAAGAAGTCATTCTCTTATAATTATCTTCCTACAAAACTAGAATTAGAGATTTGGGCATGTTTCTTATGGTGAAATACATTTTGATCAAGTCTAGACAAAGGAAAAACTAGGTGTCTTTTGCTTCACAGTAGTCTTTTTCTCTTTCCCTTACAACAATAATTTAGTCACTAGAGTGCAGTCTTCACTCTGAACAGAGAACTGACAAGCTGAAAAGCTCTCCTAGGAGAACATTGCCAAATGGCACTCACTTCCCGTCTCCCAGTGATTATTCCCTGCATAGAACTCTGGAGGTTGGTACTGCTGGTGTAAACCTGCTGCACTTGTCATCCCCAAATTCAGGGAAGTCCATTTTCCTTTATGGTACTCAATATCTCGCTGCACACTCTATAACCCTTCCAGGTCTCTGCCACTCCACAAGTCTTAGAATGGAAAAGACCCTAGTGTTATAATGCTCCTTATTGCACAAGGAAAACACATGATTCATGCAGGCTTTCCCTTGACACCTATAACAGAAACTTTACTATACCTGTGGCCATATTAAAGGGAAAAAAAGACATGGAGAGGTATGGGAATTCACTAGGAATAAAAAACAGGAGCAGAATAAAAATATAATGTCTTCCAGAAGGCAAAGAAATTGGACTATATGAGTTGAGTCGTGAGGATTGCAAAATACATTCAGTATGATTGATTCAGAGTGGACATTGTGCAATCCTAGTGCTACAGTCACACAGTCCACAGTCACACCTCTGCTGTCAAACCACCCATAGTCAAACCTCCACAGTCACACCTCCACAGTCACACCTCCAAGTCACACCATCCACAATCACACCTCCAGAGTCACATCACCCACAGACACAACTCCACAGTTGCACTGCCCACAGTCACACCACTCACAGTGACACCATCCACAGTTACAACCACCCAAAGTCACACTGCCCAAGTCACACTTGGACAATCACAATACCCAAAGTCACACCATCCACAGTCACACCATTCACAGTCACACTGCCCACAGGCACACCATGCAGTCACACTGCTAATAGTCACACCATCCACATCCCACAATCCACAGTCACACCATCCACAATCATACTACTCATAGTCACACCACCCACAGTCACACCTCCACAGTCACAACGCCCAAAGTCACACCACCCAGAGTCACACTGCCAAAGTCACACCATCCATAGTCACACAATCCACATTCACACCATCCACAGTCACGCATGCACATTCACACCACCCACATTTACACAGCCCACAGTCACACCACTCACATTCATACCACCAACAGTCACACTGCACACAGTCACACCACCCACAGTCACACCACCCACAGTCACACCACTTACAGTGACACGATCCACAGTCACACCACCCACTGTCACAGCATCCACAGTCACACCTCCACAGTCACACCATCAATGGTCACACCCCCCACAGTCAAACCTCCACATTCACACCATCCACAGTCACACAATCCAGTCACACCTCCAAATGTGGAGAGGACCTTGCTGGTGAAGTGTTTAAGGAAAATGAGAGTTGTATTTGGGGATGAGAATAAAGTCCACATTTGCTATTTCTTTGGAAAATCATACTGAATGTTTTTTTTTTTTTTTCATGCAATGAGACCGTCGGAAGGTGACTTAAGGGTGATGGGAGAGTTTACTTGGCACAGGGAATTTTATAACATCATAGCTATTCAGGGAGTGGTAGGGATTGTATTGACTTCTTTAGGAAAAATTTACAGTGTAAGTGTAGGCAAATAGGATCAATGCAACTCTTTCTATTTGTCTTCTATTTCCTATCAATCAATCAATCAATCTATCTATCTATCTATCTATCTATCTATCTATCTATCTATCTATCATCTATCTAATCTCCCATCTGATCAAACAAGTAGCACATTAAAGCACATTAATGTTTTCTTTAAGAAGAGTATAATTACAGTTACTGATTATGAAAGGTGGAAGCATTGCACAGTGAAGGTAGGAAGGTTTTGGTCTTGTTTTGCTTAATACCTACCTTATCAGAAAGTTTCATTTTTGCTTCCTCTGAAGACTGCATGTTTGCCTTATGAAGATCTTTTGTTTCTACAGTGGAACACAGTTTGCCATGAGTCTCAGTGGAGGCTTTAGACTTGGAAACATCAACAGTGTTGAAAGTACTAGTGATATGAACATGAATCTTTGCAGGAAAGGGGAAGAAAAACGCAGTTTGGATCTCAAATGACTCCGCAAAGACCATGAACTTAAAGGTGTGCCCAAATTTGGGGTTTTGGAAGTTGGTGGAAACTGTAAGACACAGGGTATAGAGGAAGGCATTTATGCCATTGAAGGCATGGCTCTGAAGGGGATTGAGAGACTTCATTCTCTTGCTGTCTCTCTTTTTTACTCCCCGAACAGAAGATGATCAATTTTTCTCACCATTTCTTGCCATTGCCAGCTCTTTCTTTCACTTGAGGTCTAAAGTTAATGGATCCATGACCATATACTAAAACCTCTGGAAATACAAGTCATAATAAATATCCTTTCTCCATTAATTGGTTATCTTAGATATTTGTTATAATAACATAAACCTCAATAACCCTAATGGGGGCCACAAAAGTCCTTATCTCATGGATTTGTTTCGTACATTAAATAAGTGAATGCATAAACTTCATTTGATAAAGTACTTGATAAATGCTCATTTAATTCTTTGCTAAACCCAACGTTATATTATCTTCATCATTATTTAAAGGTTTATATTACATGTAACTTTAGAATGCTGCATTTTTATGACAGAGATGACAAACACCACATGTTTCTCTTTTTCTTAACTTTTTCAATTACTGTCTAGAGATAAAGACAGAGTTTAAGAGAAAAACAGGGCTCTGGGATAGGAGATCATGTTGCACACATGACATCTAGTACTAAACATTTCAGGTTTTGAAACTGTAGCAACATTAGACTATGACTATGTCATTGATCAGTAATCGAGGTTTGCCCCATGTTAATTCAGTTCATCTTCATCCACACACAATGATTGATATTATAATAAAGCCCTGACAAAGTGGATAAACATGTCAAGGATACTGGGATCTACTGTTAGCTAAGGCTGCCTTGCTGAGCTCATTTATGGGATGCTATTTTGTTCCCATGTAGGACAGTGCACATGGAGAAGATCACACATGATCTTATCTCATGATCAGAAAACATAAAATGTTCAAACTAAGCATTAAATGCTTGTAGCAATGAAGTTTGATATGGGGCATTCATGATCCTGTGATAAATGATCATGCTTCTGAGCTGAGCAACTAGTCAAACAAAAATGATGGTTAGAAGAAGAATAGTTAGGAATGAGGAGGAGAGGTAGAGTGGGAGGGATAAAGGAGGAGAGAAAGAAAAACAAACCAAAGAAAATCACTGGGGTTTAGAAAGTGAACGTGCTTCAAGGATAGATGAGAAAAAAAAACTTCTTTATCAATATTTTTGATTTGAAAAGCTAATTAAAGAAAACTTAATTAAAAGCACAAGCATATAACTATTTCATTTTTGAGTCCTTATGGTCCTAATGCAAGGAAATGCCATTGCATAGCAGATGATATTAAACCAAAACAGAGTAGATGAGATAAAGTTATCAGAAGTTGCACAGAAATGATACCAGATAAAATCAGAAAAACTTAAAATAAAATGAACTTTATAAGACATAAAATCTAAATTATTGTCAGTACCCTATGAAATGACTAAAATCTATATAAAATTACATATAGGATCATGTAATACAAGTACCTAGCAATTTTGTGGAAGTCATTTCCTGCTGGGGATTCAACCATTCTTTAGAAAGTTGTTTTATTTTGCAATTAAGAAATTTTCTTGATAACGTTACAAGTATATCCAATCACATTATGATCATTTCAATGAAGAGACTCTCCTGGGAACAGTCTCCAGATAAAACTGCCTTCCTAGACTAACTTTTGATGTTTCATTTCCACATAGGTGCTCTGTGAAGAAAATTACACTATTGACCATCATTGGCCTATCATTATCTTTGTGGATCCCTAATAAAACCATATAGAATTAACCAAATAACAAGAAAAGAGCTCACAGATGAAAGAAAATATATACTCAATACTACCACAGGGTATATATTCTTCATTTCTGCTAGTAGGGAAAAGAGTCCTCACTGTTTTAGTTTATCTGGAGCTACATGATAGGAGTGTGTTGTTATTTAATTCTTATAAACAACCTATGACTTAGGCTTTATTACTATCCCTATATTTGCAATGATGAAGTAAAAGCAAGAAATATTAAAATGAATTACCTGTAATGAAAGTGTAGCAAGAATAAAAATGCTTCCTGTACACATATCTGATGGCGTTGCTTACAGGTATGTGAAGTTGAAGTCGTGATGCATGAGTTCCTCATTGTACTTGGGTAATTTTTAAAATTTACCTAAAAATGGTTATACAATGGATAGGAATTAATTAATGCAATAATGATTCCAGCACTTATCACAATAAAAGTTTTCTTAAACATATAAATTATACTGTTAATACTAAAAGCAGAATTTGCCCAATAAATTCAAGACATAAACAATTTACTATGTATTTTTATGATTCTGGAAAATATGCTGTCATTCAGGGAGTTAAAGATGACTGTTGGCTTGTCATGTTTCATTGCGGGAGCATATCTGTAAGCCAAGAAGATAAAACCCTTGTGATCTCTTTGAGTCTTATAAGAGTGTTTTGTGAATGTAGGCAAATGAATAGCCAATATCTCTTACAATGTTTTCATCATCAGTAGGGAAAAGGAAAATATAAATTTGGAAGAAAACGCATGGAACTGAAAAGAACTGTATTAAGTGAAATGATCCAAACTCAGAAAACCCAAAAAACACACTTTTAATTTGTTGAATTGTCTTAGCTTGTAATGTAAGTACGCTCATATAGGGGAACAAATGTGAGTGAAACCCATCAAGGTAGAATCATAATCAAAAGAAACTATGAAGAGAGGATCTGGAAGAATGAAGGGGAAAATTCTTCATGTTGATAGACATTAGTGAGGTGAGGGGAATGGTGGGGGAGGTATTGAGGCTAGGAGGGAGGATGAGAATAAGCAGAAACAAATTACATGTAAGAATGGCAGAATAAACTATCCCTAAATCTCTGTACAAAAACTAAAATTTATAATAATTAATTAAGTAATGAAATTTAAGAGAAAAATAAGAAAGGATTTTCTTGTGGATTAAATTTTGGAAGCCAGATTCAGAAATATTATGTAGGATCTAGTTAATTATAAGTTTTAGAAATTGAATTTTAGGGTAGAGAGATTGCTCAGCGGTTAAGGCACTTGCCTCCATTACCTAAGGCCCCAGGTTCAATTCCCCAGGACTCACATAAGCCAGACCCACAAGGTGGTGGCCCTGGTACTCTCTCTCTCTCTCTCTCTCTCTCTCTCTCTCTCTCTCTCTCTCTCTCTCTCTCTCTCTCATCTCTCTGCTTGAAAATGAATAAATAAAATTTAAAAAAAGAAAATAAATTTTAGTTTAGTGTTAAACATGTGTCATGTAATATTGATGAAGGCATACACATAAAATACTTTATCTTGGAGCTTTTCCATTTTCTAGAAATCTCTCTTGCCTCCTCTGGGACAAGTGTAGTCTAGTACTTCCTTCTTTTGTGTTCTATCTATTATCTCTATAATAATATTTTTTTCTAAACTTAAAAAAAGTATATTGCATCTAAAATCATGATTTATCTCTATTAAAATTTAACTGGGAATCTTATATTTGGTAGCCATATAATGAGTACCAAAAATTATTTAATAATTCATTAAGATTTTTGAAGCTAGAT
>PVHP010039423.1:0-16368 GCA_004024765.1 Zapus hudsonius | reverse complement strand
AAAAAAAATGAAAATAGACCCACTCCTTTCACCATGCAAAAAAATCAACTCCAAATGGGTCAGGGACCTCAACATAAGACCTGTAACCCTGAAAACCCTGGAAGAAAAGATAGGATGACCCCTCCATGAGATAGGAGTAGGGAAAAACTTCTTGAGCAAATCTCCAGTAGCCCAAGATTGCAACAATCACTTAACCAATGGGACCTCATCAAGCTTAAAAAGCTTCGGTACAGACAAATATACCATACTCAAAACCAATATGCCGCCATCAAACTGGGAGATGATTTTTGCCAGCTATAACACAAACAGAGATCTAATATCTAGAACTTACAAAGAACTCAAAAAAATAAATAATAATAAAAAACAGCCTCTTCACAAAATGGGACATTGTTCTCAACAAAGGCTTTACAGACGAGGAAACACAAATGGCCGATTCTCACTTAAGAAAGTGCTCATAATGCTTAATCATCAGGGAAATGCAAATCAAAACTACTATGAGATTCTACCTCACTACAGTCAGAATGGCGATCATAAAGAAATCCAACAATAATATTTGCTGGCCAGGATGTGGGGAGAAAGGAATCCTCATTTCCTGCTGGTGGGATTGCAAACTCGTTCAACCAGTATGGAAAGCAGTGTGGAGACTCTTGAACAGAACAGACATAGAGCTACCAATGGACCCAGCTAGCTCTCTACTAGGTATCTACCCTCGAGATGTCACACTCAGCACAGAGACATTTGTGCAACCATGTTTATTGCAGCTCAATTCATAATAACCAGGAATTAGAATCAACCCAAATGCCCATCCCTGGACGAATGGATATCAAAGTTGTGGTATATCTACACGATGGAATTTTACTCAGCGGAAAGTAAAAATAACATAATGAAATTTAGAGAAAAGTACTCTGACTTGGAGCAGATCTTAATTAGCAAACTCACAAAAGAACATAGTCAAATGCCACATATTCTCCCTCATATGCGGTTCCTAACCAGGATAAGCTTAAACTCTAAGCAAACCTAGCAGGGGAAATGAGAGACTGTGAAAAGGTTGCAAGGAATGGGAGGGGTAGGAGGAAGACAGGGAGGGGGACTTATACAATAAGCTAAACTAATAATGAATTGAAATCATAAAATCCTTACTTTCATACAGTAAGCTCTTGAGGAAGAAGTGGGCATCGTCTGGTAAGAGGGGCCGTGAATAGAATAGGAGGAAGCCTAACCCCATGAAAAATTGATCAGACCTGCAACTCCCTGTCCCATTCATTTGTTCCTTCCCACACTGAGCTATTGATCAAAGAGACCCATGAGGTCCCCAAAACAAGACAGAGTTCTGTCAAAGCTCTTGAATACCTACCCTAGGTCAAAGGTAAGATCCTATTGCTGAAGAAACCACAGAAAGACATGGAGCAACACCAAGAGACCCTGTGAGATCCAGAATGGTAGCCAGCCCCCAGATGGTTGCAAGTGCCATGCTGGAAGGTGCTACATAAGTTGCCAGGGGAAATTGGTCAATTATATTCAGAGACTGCAGAGACCACTGATATAAAATTCAGATTGTTGCCAGGAGAAGGCTGAAAACACTTCCTTTTGGGAGAGATCAACGAGCCAAGAAGTGATCACTTGTGCAATAGAGGCGCCAAAACTGGGGGGGGGGGGGGTAATCAACAGCTTTTAAATTGGCCAAAAAATCCACTCAGTGACAAGGAACCCTTAAACGGAATTGGGGCTCAGGGCAAAATCCTACGGGAACCAAGAACTTGGGCTCCAAAGGGAAATCTCCATTACCAGAGAATGACAGAGAGGCTAATCTCAATAGAATCTTGCCAAAACAGAAATGCCTATCTCATTTAACCTATACTGATTTCACACCCTGATGGAGATTCTGTTTGTATTTTTCAGAAGGCAGTGAGAGAGAGAGAGAGAGAGAGAGAGAGAGAGAGAGAGAGAGTTTGTAAGAAGCAAGAGAATCTAACCCTAGAATAAATATTATCCTTTTGTTCATTCCTAAATTTTCTCAAGTATCCACTGTCCCTGAAATAAAAGTCAAGTAGAGAGATAGTTGGCAGCCTCTCAAGGCCACGATAAGGAATTAGAACAAACAGGCCCACAAGACACTACTACAATGGCCACCTTTATAATGACTATGATATTTGATACATTGATTTTCAAGTGTACTTCATGAAAGCTTATCCATATCACTAACAGTATGTTAAGGTGCGATTTATTTATACAGTACTGTATGTTTCAAGGCGTTAACAAATGTCTCCTTCCATCATGGATCTCGCTCATACATACCCAAATAACTAAAGCTAAGCAACTAGAGCAACATTTAGAGAACGCAATACTCATAGCAAGCACATCACCTGAAATTAAGACAAAATAGCTCGTATATCTAAATAGACATGCTTTAACAGAGCTTGATTGTCTTCACCAAATGTTTTGTTTATTTCATCCAGTACTATAGTCATCGGTCACATGCAGTTACAGAGCACTTGAAATGTGTCCTGTGCAATGGAGGGAGTTAATTTTAAGGCTAGTGGAATGCAATTAATTTTACTGTCCACATGGCTCAGATAGTGAGACCCAGACATATGATCATGATCCTTCACTTGGATCACTTATGTGAATACAACACTGCCAATATTGTACTGATTCATAAAAGCTCCTGGAAACACACATCCATCAAGAAGACAAGTGATAAAGTGGGCGTGTCTTGCAAAGCTATTTCATCGTACAAGAACTTTCACAGCCATGCAAAAGAAGGAGATAGGAAGTGTCAACTGGTTTGTCTTCTAACTATGAAAGTGTTTCTACTGATCAAGCTCTTCCCACTCATGGAAGCAGTCACCACCTGCAGTATCAGCAGCAGCCCAAACCACAAGCAAGTTTCCTTTCATCTCAAAGACATGACACGGAGCCTGAGAGCTATATAATGTGGCATGAATGAATTCCTGAGATCAGTACTACATCCAAAGTGACAAAGGTACTTCTTGTCACTAATGGTTGTCTCATGTGAATATTTGGGGGGGGTGTGCATGTGTGTGTTTGTGTTTGTGTGTGTGTGTGTGTGTGTGAGAGAGAGAGAGAGAGAGAGAGAGAGAATCATAAAAGTTCCTTTTAAAGTATAAATGTTGGGTGTGTCCCTGTTGCCTAAGTAGAACATGACTTAATGCAAGAAAAATGGGAAATTTTGCTTTAATGCAAGAAAAATGGGAGATTTTGCTTTAAGAGCTATGCATTGTATAAAATGATATTAAGAAGATATTCTTTCTCAGAACACAGTGGAAGGAATGATTTTACAGACAAATGGCAGCCCTCCCAATGTAAAGTGCAGAAAGTAAATGCTAGTTTTCACTGCCTTCTACTCCATCAATAATGACACATCCTTTATTTTGGCAGGTGTTTGTGTGTTGGCATGATCTGGAAAGTAAGTAGCACGGCCTATAAAGAAATAACAAAAGGAATCACAAGAAAAGAAAGTACTGCAGGCCATCAAACAGAAAGTTAGGAGGTCAAAATATATGATCAAGACATGCCTCTCAAAACCAGTATTGATCACTCACTGGAGTCCAGTCTAGGGGCCTGGATTGTGTCACAGACAAACGAACACTAGCATGTGTATGATTGTAGGTGGTTTCTTTGATTACTTGCAATAGATATCAATGAAAGCAAATGTCTTCACTCTATGCTTCTTTGGTCTCGTGCCCAGAATTTGCCCGTTGTGAATCAAGTTGACACAAGTCTGATAGGTTTTTGGTAGCCCCCAAAATTTCCTGAGCCCTGGCCCAGAATAATTCTGGTACATATTCAGAGAGGAAGTGCAAGGAGAAAGGAAGTATCACTACCTCTTAAAATGGGAGATTAACCAGGCAGTATTCAGAGGGATGTAGCACAGAGGGAGGATGTTTAAGGTCATGCAACTATTGGATGACAGAGTTAAGATTTAAACTTTGGCATCTTAATTCAGCATATGAACTTTAACACTGTGCCTTACCATTTGCTAGCACAATAGAAGTTCAACATTGAGGGAGACATATAGAAGGGAAGGAAGAGCAAGAATGGGAAGAAGAGGGTGAAAGGAAAGAAGGGAAGGAGGGAGGGAGGGAAGGAAGTATACCCCAAAATGAATGATGTTTCTGTTTCTAACATGTATCATTTAACCACTCATTCCTTTTGTGGATTAATTTGAAGAATTACAAAAGTAATATACTTCAGTGGTTTATGTTTACTGTGCAAGACACCCTGGATTTGATCTCCAGTATCATAAGTAGTAATAATAATAATAATAATAATAATAATAATAATAATAATAGAGTTGAAAATAAAAAAGTAGTTCGATTGAAATCATTCAATGAAATCATCTGAATCTTATACAAAAAATAGTTCATATAACAAAACAGGACATTATTATTTTTAGAAAAGTCTGTTGCTAACCATGGCCTTTGATTGACATCTGGAACCTTGACTGATTAACTACTACACTGACATACTTTCCTTAAATCACAAAAGCACCTTACAATGCATAAAGTGTTAGTGAAAAGTGTTGAATATCTGCTTCCTTTGTGGGAATCTGAAACATGTGGTATATGGTCAAAGTGTCCTCTTCTCCTCCATAAACACCATCGAATGCTCAAGTTAATGAATTCCATGGGAGACAACAATTCCCCATTGTCATGTGACACAGCTTTAAAAAGTAAAGGCATCCACTAGAAGAGGACTCCTGGAAATCCATACCCAGTTTTCACAAAGAACCATAACCTACACTTTTCCATTGGAATTCATCCCAGCCATTAGTATAACATTTGCTGTGTCTTGAATGTGTGCTAGTCAGTCACCAACATAGAAATAGTCATGACTATCCCCAGCATAAGTCCCTTCAAGGAAGGAAAGAAGGCATGTAAAAGAAGACAAAACACAGTACCAAGTTCTCAAGCCTGACCACTACAGAGGCAATCATGGATTTAATCAAGCAACTCCCCAATGGAATACAGTCATATGAATTTAGACATGTAACTTCTTTATTTAAGCCTCACCTATATGAATATTAATGTAAGTAAACTTGTGCAAAAATAACTCAGGCTTTGTTGTTGCTGTTATTGTTATTGTTGTGGTGGTAGTGGTGTGTGTCTGTAATATGGAAAGAACAATGCTACTTCTCAAAACTGTTCAGTTAGAAGAACATATATAAATGACCCTAGGTCAGCTCCTAATGTGAACAGTCACTAGATAAAAATGCAGTTATTAATCCTAGGACATGAAATATTTATACTCAACAAGGAAGAAATACTGAAGAGCCTGATAATTCATTTAATCTGTTAAAACATGAAACATTTTTATCCATTTAATCAATCACGCTGTCTACAAACCCACATATATTGATGTGCTTTAAAAAGAAATATGTAAAAAGAACAAACAAGTGAAGTTATTTTCCTAACAGTGTATGTATTTATAAACCAAATAAAAAACAACAAACCTGGTAGCTTTTGTTTAGATGCCAGGTACATGGCTTTCACAAAATGAGACTTTAGCATTCCATTAATCATAAGACAGCACTAAATTTATTTCCCACCTGACAGTTTTAAACATGCAGTCAAATGGTGAGTTAATTAAGTGACAGTGTCCACCATACTCAGAAAGATGAAGCAATAAACAGCTTCTGAGACAGATTAAATGCTGGAATAAAATTGAAGTGTCTTTGATGAACCCCTGGAGAGGTCTCTGGTTAATCTCTGTTCCCCTAGATTCCACTTGGGCTGCAGCCCCAGAGGCCACATCACCTGCACATCCAGCAAGACTTCTGGAGGGATGGTATGTTCAAGGTCAAAAGATTAAAGGATGGCATATTCATGCATGAAAATGTCATAAGGAAGCCCATTATTTTGTACAACTCATGTATGCTTTTTTAAAAAGCTAAAAAGATGATAGCAAACTTGGCGTGGTGACTCATGCCATCAATCCCAGCACTCTAGGCTGAGGTACAAAAACCTCTGTGAGTTTGAGGCCACCCTGAGGCTAGAATGAATTACAGGCCTGCCTGGGCTAAAATGAGACCTCACCTCAAAAATATAAAATGATATTTAAAAAGGCGCCAGTCATAGTGGTGCATGCTTTAATCCCAGGATTTAGGAGACTGAACTAGGAGAAGCCTGGGCCTAGAATAGTTCCTCTTCAGCCTGGGCTACAGTGAAACCCTACCTCAGAAAACAGGAGAGAGAGAGAGAGAGAGAGAGAGAGAGAGAGAGAGAGAGAGAGAGAGAGAGAGAGAGAGAGAGAGAGAGAGAGAGAGTGTCAATGAAACTGGATATCCAATAATAAAGACAAAATCAAAAACAAAAAGGTAATAGCTTCCAATTAGCAGAATGCCTTATATTTTGATAACCCTTTGGCCCTGAAATGGACATTCTAAAATATATTTTTGATCTGACACATGGAAACATTTGAATGAAATTATCTGAGATTAATACAGTATTTGAGGAGGTATCTCAGATTTTTCAGAAAATAAAGAAGAGGCCAAGCAACTCAATTTCACTGTCTATTGTCTACAGGCCCCAGTCTATCATCTCCAAGCACCTCCATATGCTGCATGTAAACCAGGGTTTCTTAAACTGCTTCTATTCCTCCACCCTTTCCCTCAAGAAATTTTGATATGGTGCACAGGTAGATAAGATGAACTAGATATGCAAACCAAACCTTTACTTATAATAAATCACACAACCATTTTATTTTATTTATTTTTATTTATTGGCCATAATGAGTTACAAAATTTAGTGGGCAATGAGTTGTTAACCCAATTCCCCGCTGCCCACGCCTCCCACTCCGCTGGATAACCTCCTCCATGGGTCGTCTGGATCAGTCCTTGTGACAGGGAACCATGGATAGCCTAGTATTCAGCCAGGTTCTCCTGGCCATGCCTCTGGATAATCTCCCCACCACGGCTCTCACAATCTTTCCGCCCCCTCTTCCGCAGAGTTCCCTGAGTCCACACAACCATTTTAAAACAATGCTTTAATATACATATAATTTTGCCATTAAAAGGAAAAGCAAATTTGCATAGATGGAGGTGCTTATTTTTGCATAAACAGTGAAATCTTGCCAAATATTTGATACTGCAGGATATAAAGCACTTCAAGGGTTTTCAGAGTTGATTGATATTTTGATTTTATAATTCTTAATGCTGAGAGCATGGATTCCTATAATCTATAGTACAGAAATTTAGAAGCATGGTTAGGACCATCAGAAGTTTTTGGAAATTCTGTCCTAATCCAAGCAAAACTATGCTTAATGATTGCTTTTAAATGAAACTAAAGTCAACAACACAAAGTGACAATTTTTAAATGCAAATAAAGTACAATTAAAATATGCTAATCTGATACATACTGAAGAAGGATGTTGGGAAAATATTCTTTATTTTCTGTAAACCATTATTTTTCTAAAAGATTAAAAACCTTTTATGTGAAGTCAAGTGCTTCAATTCATAACATGCAGTAGTCTTGAAGGAATGAGCCAAAGTGTTCTGGGCAGCTTTCACTGGTGTTGTGTCACCACAGAATGCTTAGTGCAAAGGGTACATGCTGTGTGTTCAGGACCATGCAGCAGCGAAGTCACACGGAGCATGATGGAGGACCTCGCCAGAAATACCTTAGATTCATTACTCATTTCACTTTGGATTCTTCTTTGATTGTTGCCCATTCAGAAACCTCATACTTTTGCTAAATTCTTTAGTCTCCCCGCATTCTGTTATGGAACCCTATATGGTATCACAACTCACAATTTAATGAGCTTTTATCCAATCAGCTCAACTTTCAACAAAAAAGGAGAAATGGAGAGAGAGGAAGAGACAGAGAAAGACATATTGAACTGGGTGATCAACTATTTACAACTGTCCAATTCAGACTTTCTCAGTGGACAGACTGAAGATTTCTCTCTCCCATCTGCCATGATAATCTTTATTGCAAAAACAAATACCTTCCTCAATGAGACAGTGATCCATTCTTAATATAATCAAAACAATGGAGAAAGAAGATAAGACAGTTGAGGACAGAGAGAAAGGAACAGAAGACCATATGAGAACTGTGGTAATTTGACTTATATGTCTCCCATAAACACATGTGTTTTATGTTTGGTTCCCAAGGAATGACAGTCTGTAGGTGGGGCCTTACTGGAAGAGGTGTGTTATTAGGAGTGGGCTTAGGAGTGTCATCGCCAGCTATGACTTTGCTGGAGTTGGCTCACTCTCTTGCTGTTGTCCACCTGATATTGGCAAGGAGGTGATATCTAGCCTCAATCATCTTTGCTCTGCCAACACACAGTTTCCCCTCAAGACTGCAAGCCAGAATAAACAACTTTCCTCCTATCAGCTGCTTTTGATTGGGTGCTTTGTGCTAGCTACAGGTCAATAACTGCAATAGGAACTAACATGTATTATTTCTATTCTTCTTCTAGTAGTCACCTGATATATGAGAGTTCGCTTATTCATTTTAACAAACTAGGAATGTCAGGTAATTTGCTTCTTTGGACCACGTTGCATAGTGTTTAATTTCACAAAAGTGAATAAGGTAAGAGATTAGAAAGAGCTAAGAAGCAAAATAGCAATCTAAATTTAAGATGCTCTGACATGAGAACCTGAGTTTCTTCTAATAAAAAAAAACATGTTTCCTTAGCAAAATTTCTGTAATTCCTGGAAGTGATAGCATCTTCAGAAGATAAGGTAGAAAGACATTTTTTGCACATGAATCCATGGAAAAGAGATTAGAATACTAACACAGTCTCAGTGATTAGCTCTGGGAAACAGAATGGTAAGAAGAGACAAATGTTTTAATGTAATTCTTATAATTTAGAATAAACTTAAAGTACAATTTTCACTCCATAAGATCATATACTTAAGCATTAGCCTGGGAAAGATTTGTCAAGATTTAAAAACAAATTTCCCTAACAATAAATTACAAGGTTTCTATTGCCACATCTGACTTTAATATTAATCTGCTTAGCTAAATCCTGCCCTAAAGTGTTACCAGTGAATGTGGATTATGAATAAGTGGCATTCACCATTTTCATTCACAAATATTAAGCATCTAAGACTCTGCTTACTCATTTTGCTCAATCTACTTTTTCCAGGAGGTAATAAGGTGTTTGGATATTATTGGAGCAAAATAAGAATATTTCTGGAATGACTTCTGTTAATACACCTGGAAGCTATATTAAAGCAAACGCTTTCTTGCCACAGTTTGCTCTAGAAACAAGTGTTCCCTCAGATGGAAATCCTCCAGTCAGTCTCAGTTGGAACTACAAATACAAAAATGTCTGAAAATTTAAACATTGCATGTTATTTTTTATTGGCATTCTAGTAATTCCTAGTAAATGTGTGTGTGCACATGCATATGTGTGTGTGTATGGGTGCTGTTATCTCATCAGTCAAAATGCATCATATGTTAGTTCAGATACGCCCTCCCACGGTTCTTAAAGTCACTGAGTTAGTGAACAGCAGAACTGAACATCTGCCTCCTTGGGCTCAGACTTTCATATGGCTTTGTCCAATTATCATTGGGGTAACTTCAGATGGAGGAGATGAAAAGAAGCCATTAAATTCTCAAAGTGACTACAGTTAAAGTTGGAGTCCTCTGTTGATATCAAGAAGTTGGCCCCATACAAACATGCAACCATCAGGTTCTGATTGTCCCACTTCACTGTCATAGCTAATATTTGGGATGAAAATCTGACATTGATAAAGGAATCTGAAAATATGCATATATTTGTATATAAATATGCATATAGCAAATTCTCACCCCTATTATTAAAATGGCTGATAGTTATTTTTCATATCATTATAATGGCTGATAGTTATTTTTCATATCATTATAATGGCTGATAGTTATTTTTCATATCTCAACTGTCTTACTTGATTGCAACAATCAGAACTAGACACATAATTAAACAAAATATCACCTTTTATTTTCATTGCACAAACATTTAGTGAGTGTTCTATAAAGTTCAACTACTGCCTTGGGCATTAGGGATACAAAGTGACTTGGATATAACCATGGCCTTAAAAAGCTGACAGGCAAGAAGTTTATATTGACAGCTGAACTCCCAACCAGCTAGCACCTACAGGTGTAAGGATAAATAAGCATTTGTGAATGTGCTGTGCTGATGAAGATGTGTGCTATGAGAGAATAAAGATCACCTAGTGCAGTGTTTCCCGGAAAGGTCCTGGAACCAGTCATATTTATGCAATAGATATGGTTCATTTCCAAAGTGCATGCTTTTCCTAATGCTTAGTAATCCATCTCCTTGCCCCCCTCAACCTCCATCCTCCCCTTCCAAACCACTAAAAATCGGGTGGAGAGTTTGGCTAAGTTTTTAAAGTGTTATGTATTCTGAATTTGTAAAATCTGAAATTGAAGGGTGGGGGTGGGGGCTCTCTGATCTTGCACATTAAGATGTCTTTTCCATTTGGGTTTTTAGCCTAGTAAGATTCTGCTCTTATTTCTAGTAAGGTAGCAAAAATCTCCCACCTGGAGTGAGCCAAGTGAGAAATACTTGCAGCTCCTATAGCTGAGGCCAATTTTAAAAATCACATTTATGTTGCATTCCAGAGCAAGCAAAGTAATCACAAAACCCTGTGCTAAAGGATTATAGACTCACTTTTGGAGTTCACACAAATATAAGAGGAAGCACACTTTTCCCAAGCTATATCTGTAACTTACAGATAGCTTCTTAGGGCTTTCAGTTGAACCAGGCAGCCAGAACACATGTTTATTGCTCTTCTCTCCTCCACCCAAACACCCATTGAAAGAAAAACAAAACATATAAATAAATAGGCCAAAGAAGATGAGAGAAGTTATTTTAACACATGACAGATGTCAACATAACTGAGAAGATGATAAAAAAGCACAATTTTAAATTAAGCATTATCATACATAGATGACACTAAAAACCTCTGAATTTGTGGCTCAGAATAGATAAGAGAAAGGTAATTCAGCTGAAATGGGAAAGAGGAAGGGTTGCTAAAAGTCTGATTAAAGAACAAATCACTAGCGCTGCCTTCTCCATGCAATGTGATTCCACAGCATCCAGAATTCCCAGTGGATGTGACTGGAAGGTCTTCTCTGCAGGTATTATTACATGGGCTAGAAGAGAAAAGATCCCAGGGTACTGACTCCATAGGTACTCACTCAGGGTACTGAATTCCTATGTTAACATTCTGGTGCCTGCCAGTTAGCCCACAGTGAGATCCACATCAATGAGACTTTGCATTGTATATCTAGTATTCTACCAATTATTCAGTCATTTACTCTTCATTATGAATAGGAAGCCAAGGAATCTTGGATATTCAAGTACTGCTTCTAATATCAAAGACAGAAAGCAAATGGGAAAAATAATTCAGAAGAAATCATTATAGTACAGAATTCAGATGGGAAAACTAACATATTGAAGAGAAATTAGCTGCATCTCTACAATAGGAAAAGAACCTCAGACAATAAAAAGAATACGGTGGATGAAAAGTATACAATGATACAAATTAAATTAGAGACATTAGAAACAATACTGAGAAATATCTCAGAAAACAAATCCAATAAAGAAGGAGGTGGAGGAAAGATGTGCCAAAACTAAGGACATATGGAGAAGCCATATGGAAACACTCAACTTGCTAAACCATTTTTTAAGTGTTTAAATGAAAATTTCCTATAGGGATAGAGGGCCTAGCCCAGAATCCATAGGGTACTCATTAAAAATTTCAGTGCCAGGGATGAGATACCTCCAAATGTTGTTGGTCCAAATAGCTACAGAGCTCCCCTCCTCGTCCTCCTCCCCCAAAAAGAAAAAATAATGGAGGCTATTGCCTTTGCTCTGGGTTGCTCACCAAAACTAGCTGGAGAGTCCCTATTGCTGAAGACACACCACATGTTTTGCTTGCAAGACACAAATATACTGGATTTGAGCTGGAATCTTCCTCCCTGTTGACTAGCTACCTTCATGACAGAAGGTGACAACCAAGATGCTAGGGAGAAAAGTGATCAACAGTCCTACCCAGCTGTGGATCCTGTGTACTTCACAACTGACCTGCAAGACAAGTTGTGCCCCCGGTACAATAATGGCACGAAGGTTAGGAAAGTAACCAACTACTCTCCAATTGGATTAAGGCCCACTCTGCAGGAGAGAAATCATGCCTGGTCCTGTAAATGTGGGCAAAAACTTGTGGTTAGGGACTTAGGCTATAGAAGGAACCCAAATACTGTGCCTATGCAAAATGACCAGCATATCAAACTACCTTCTATTGATATTTGTTCCCATAGATTGTTACTCCTCAAATCCTCAATCATAGAAATTGTTTTTGTTTGCTTGTTTGTTTTTTATGCAGAGGGTAGAGGTTAATGCAGAAATGCATGTCTGGCAAAGTAAGCAAGAAAAAGCAACAAATTTGTGCTCAGCCATCACATGACATATAAACCATAACCTTCGTTGCTAAGGGAACCTTGCATAGATGTGAGCAAAAAGAATGCAGACCAAGAGTTGGAAAATGGTGCTGCAGAATGCCACCTTCCAGATATGACATGGTAGATGTGCTCTCCTGCACAAGACTGAGTCTGTCAATATTTTGTCATGGAGGGGGGAAGGGTTAAAGAGACCACACTTCCCAGAAGAGCTTTCTGGCAACTAATGGTTTCTGGGAGAGGGGGGTGAAGTTCTTCACTCATGCAGTCACTGGTAAGGAGCCATTATCCAATAAGTAGCCTCCTAAACATGATCATGTGACTGACCCCAATTTAACTCAGTGAGATTTAAAAAAAAGAAGAGGAAGGAGGAGGAGAGGCATAGAAGTAGAACAAGGATTAAATGGGAAGAAGGGTTTTAGTGGGAGGGGAGGGAATGAGAGAAGGTAATTGGAGGCAAAAAGTGAGATTAAAATGCACTGTATGCTTGTAAGAAAGTGTCAAAAATAATTATCAAGAAATAATACATGAAGATTTCTCCAAGTGAATAGACATAGAAATTACTTTCCCAAGAACACAAAGATTAAGAAACAAGTCACCTACAAGACAGCTGTATCATTGGAATGATACTTCTAGAGAGCAGCACTAGAAACTAAAAGTTACCAGTACCTTCAAAGATATGGAAATTGTATCCAGACCTGGTTTCCATTTTAACATTGATATAAAATGAGAGCTGACTAAAGGTATTTTCAGCTATATCGCAACTTTAAAATTACCTCTCATAAACGGAGATATAAAGATACAATTCAGAAGAGATAAACAAGTACAATAGAGGTCACAAAAATATCTAGGGTGGTATAAAGGGGGGCTCCAGGCTTTCATGGAAACCCTGAGAGAGTTTCAAAGGGAAGAAATGGAACTGATGTATGACTTGATATCTTTGTCTATGTTTTCTCTCAATTTACAGGAAAAAGTAATTAGTTAGACATATACATTATGGAAAGAAGTAATTAGTGAAACATATTTTGATTTGAATGTGAGATATCCCTCATAGTTCAAGGATTTGGAAACTTGGCCCCCAGCTGGTAGAGCTATTTTCAGAGGTTATGGAATCTTTTGGATCAAGAACACTAGCTAGTAGACACAGGACAGAGCTAGAGGATTATAGCTACCTTGAGGTCTCTACCTCCTGATCCACCAAGATATAGTAGGTCACCCACAACCTCCTGCTACCACAGACAGCGCTGGCAGCTATGCCTTCACAACCAGGAACCTGTGAGCCAAAATAAATTCTTCCTCCCTTAAGTTGCTTCCTATCAGGTATTTGATCTCAATGATGAGAAAAGTAAAGACATAGATACATAAGAAACAAGGCAACTAGAGAACTAAGGTAATTATGTTTTGCAATAATTGACTTATAAAATAGCTTTGATGAAAATAATGTGTACAATTTAGATTCAAGAGACATACTGTCGATAGAGAAAACAGAAAGCAAACCTCAAGTGAAACGTTTAACTAACTTAAGAAAAAATTGATAGTCTCTTATGAAGTGGTCATGGATAAGGAGAGAGCAGGAAATGTGTAATTTTTCTGTTGCACAATATAGAAGTACTTAGTTTTCCAAATGTAAGTATGTATTAGTTCAGTTTTAAAAGTCTATATGTAAAAATCTTGTCAGACACTTCATTGATTAATTCCAGATTATAGCCATCACTATATTGATGCATGCATGCCTTATATGGCTTGACCTGTTTCCTTTAAAGAAAGATGTTTGTGAATAACTGATCCCTTTCACTGCTTTCACATTTTGTGATTCTTTTATAGATAAAGAGTAATATGATGCTTTATTTTAATGCAAATATTAATCATAATCTAAAAGGTATAAGAAAACTAGACAAACGAATGTTTGTCTAACCAAAGAGGACTGGAGGACACTTACACCTGAATTGCTAGGAATCATAGTCTAATCCTTTGAAAAGCACATGGAAAACCTTTAGCTGATTTTTGACTTACAAGATTCAGTTATTCAATTTTTTTTTAGTGGTGACCTATTTGTCAAGTGCCATATTATGTCACAAGGTACTAGAATGAGTACAATTTGTTTGTCAACCTTCAAAATGAAATTTCAGATAGCTTGATGGGAAAACTGTGGTAATAGAGTTTGTGAGGGATTAGATTCCAGAAAAAAAAAAAAGGAATTCCATTAATAGTAAAACCTTGACTGAAAAGGCCATTTGATGTTACATTTCTTTTTTAGAGATGATATTTCTTTTGAAAGTAATTTTATATGGACTTATTTTATAAGCAATCTTACTATGTAATAAGGAGCATATATTAAATATATATTATAATTTTTAACCATGGTGTCATCCAGGCATTTTAGCTGTATCTTTTACTCTAAGACATATGCCATTTTGGAGGAAACATGCATAGTCTACCCTTAGAAGAATGATATTTTCCACAGTCTGGGGTGGACAGTTATAAGTGTGAACATGGGAATATCCCAAACCTGCCAATACCATCACATAGAAAGAATATATGCTTGCCCATATACTGCCACTTCTTCTATAATTCGGTTTTATAGAAGTCTTCTCAAGGTCAAGAGGTGACAGGACAAGTAAAAATGACCTATAAACTTTGACACTCAGTAGTGAATGCTGAATCTCATATGACCAAAGCCAACTCGGAACCCTGTTACCAGGCCTCCTGCCAGAGAATAAGTCTTTGTTTTGGAATGAGTGGTATTTCTCTAGACAAAACAGACAGAGCCATGCTCTGTCCTGCCAGCTTTCAGAGAACACAAATAATTGGCAAAGCTAGTTCAGAAGGCTTGAGATTGCCTTCAAGAAAAGGAAGAAATTATTGTTATTCTTTTAAAGAGAAATAAATACTTCAGACCATACATACTCTAAAGATTCCAGACTATTAAAGTATAATCCTAACAAAAATTTACCTTAGTGAAAAATATGTGAAAAATAAGACAAGTCCCCAGATCCTCTTCATCAAGGTGGCCATAAAAAGTGTAGCATGAAAAGGAGTCTTCTCTGAGCCAGTTTCGTTCATCATGCTTCCATTGCACAATCTTAGCACAGTCCAACAAGATATGTAGTCATTCAAGCTGTCAAGATATTCAGTTGAATTCAACAGAATTCAGCCTCTCTAATTACCCTGAAAGAACAGTTACCAAAATGCATTGGAGAGAGAGAAATGGGCACCAACCTTGGCCTCTCTGCACAGGGCAATTCTACCTGTAGTAGAGCTCTGCACAAGTGGTCTCCCTTTTTTGGACAAGAGACCAACATCAAGTACAGGAGTCAGAATTATACGCCAGACTTATAGCTATGGAGCTATAACAATGGACCAGTGAGAAATACCAATGGGCAGGTAGCAAAGATACGGACTTTTCTCAGTCAAAGAGGAATCTTCTACCATAGCATGTATTTAAAAAAAAAAAACAGCACAAATGTAAATATCAACACTGATCAAATGGCATGCCAGAAAAAGGCTTTCCAGATACTTACACAAAGTAGAGATTAAGCAGTCACCATTGATTGGGAAACCAGATACGTTGACATGACAAAAAGGAAACATCAAATAGATTCAAATTCAGAAAGGAAATCCCTAAAGAGAAATATGACAAATAAAAGTGAAAACAGTAATGATTTTAATATATAGCAAAATAAAATTACAAATATTAAAAGTGAAAATAGCCTCTTTTGCCCAAGCTTGGTATCGGTTCAGATGGAAGCGTGCATAGGTAACTAATGCTGTGGTCATAACAGAAAGAGGAAATGGAATATGCAGTGAGTATGGAGATAAAAACAGAGCTTGGACTCATAAAACAAATGGAAAGGGATGGTCATCACATAACAAGCATTTAAATCTCCTTTGGGGCACTATGACAGGGCCACGTAGGAGGCCCAGCAAGAGAACAAAG
>PVHP010039422.1:0-16363 GCA_004024765.1 Zapus hudsonius | reverse complement strand
CTCTGTGTTCTCCTGCAGAGCTGAGATCTGCTGGGGAACCCTGCTGTGGACCCCAAACCAATGCCGAGGAGAGGCCGGGTGCCCGGGTCTCAGTCCTGCAATGAAACCGCGAAGAGCCTGGAATCCGCCCCGGGGGATAATGGCGGGAGCCAGTGGGGGGGGAGGGCTCGGCCCTCTGCTCCACAGGGGAGCAGAGAGCTGCTCGCAAACCCCGTCTGCTCAGCCCAGGGGTTCGGGAGGGAGGGAGAGTCCGAACTCGGGTTCGGCCGGTGTCCAAAGCCTGGATACCAGTTGAGGGGGTCAAACCTTTCCGGAGAGTCCTGGCGACGTTGTTACTCGGTCACCATCTTGCTCCGCCCTCCCCCAGAAGCCTTCTTATATGTGGTCTTATTCCTTTTCTAGCCTCAGCAGCCATTGGATATTGCTTAATTGATATTGGCACTACGGTGGGTTTTAAGGTAACCACAATGGGTGCCTGATGTATGGCTAGTCCTATTCCTCCAGTCTCTGCCCATGATTCGGGGAACTCTTTTAGTTAATAAGAGTCTAGGCTTGATTCTGCCCCTGCCTCTCGAAACAATCTGTGTTCATCTTCTAATTTTATAGTTAGTATTTGACGGGGTCTTCCTTTATCTCCCCGAACAGTGGTGCCCCCAGGGTGAAATTCTACCTTGGTAAGAAGATCTCTTCCCAACATAGGGTAGGGGCAGTCCGGGACCAGCAGGAATGAATGAGTGATGGTACCTGAGGCCAGATGAACTTTCCTCTCAGTTGTCCATTTGTAAAATTTTCCACCAGTGGCTCCTTGGACCCAAGCTGTTCTCGAGCTTAAAGGTCCTTTAGCTCTGGTCAGGACAGAATGTTGGGCTCCAGTATCTACTAAGAAAGTGACAGGTTGCCCCCCAACTTTTAAGGTTACCGGGACTGGGGGGGAGCTCCTGGCCCTGACGGTCCTAATCTTCCAGTGACAAGACTTTGGTCCTAGGGGGGCCCTTTGGCCTTTGGGTGCACTTCTGGATATGATGTCTTTTTTCTTTACAATATGCACAAATGTTCTTCTTCGGGCACTTTTTTGCCCAGTGACCTTTTTTTTTTTTTTTTTTTTTTTTTTTGCAATAGGCGCATTGGTCACGGTCAACAAGGGGCTGCATTCTGTCTCTCTCCTTGCTACTCTGATCTTCCTGCACTACAGTGGCCAGTATCCTAGTTAATTCTTTATTTCTCCACTTGTCTCTATCATTTTCTCTGTCCTCTTGCAACTTTCTAAGTCTTTCTTCTAGAATCTCTCTTTTATTAAATACCTTTTCTGCTTCTCTCATTAAATCCTGGAGGGTATAACCTTGTAGTCCCTCCATCCTCTGCAATTTTGCCCTTATATCTGGTGCAGACTGATATATGAAGGCCATAGAAAAGTTCCCCCGATTTTTGGGCGATTCAGGGTCAAAGGGGGTATACATCCTGTAGCCTTTTTTCAGTCTTTCTAGGAATGCTGCCGGACTTTCATCTGTCCCTTGGGTAATTGATCTTACCTGTGCCAAATTGGTGGGCCTTCGGCCCACTGTTCTGAGGCCCACTAGGAGAACCTGGCGATAGACACGGAATCTTTCCCTCCCTGCCGGGGTATTATAATCCCAGTTGGGACGAGTTAAAGGAAAAACAGCATCAATCTCATGTGATAATTGCGTCGGTTGTTTGTTGTCCCCTGGAACATTTTTGCGGGCTTCCAGGAGGACTCGCTGCTTCTCTTCCGACATGAGGAGGGCCTGTAAGAGCTGCTGACAGTCATCCCAAGTGGGTTGATGTGTCAGTAGAATTGATTCTATCAAACTGGTTAAGGCTAGGGGATCCTTCGAGAAGGGGGGGTTATGGGCTTTTCAGTTATAAAGGTTGGCTGTGGGTAATGGGCAGTACTGGATAATAGGACCATCTGGGCTCACCTGAGTTCGGAGAGGAAAGGTGGGTATTGGAGCAGGTGCTTCGACGACTCCCCATTTTCCCCTTAGGTGCAAGGCGATAGGGAACCAAGATCAGGGGAACTAAGATCCTGAGAGGGGGTAGAAGAAGAAGAGGGGGAGGATAAAGGAGGGGCAGCAGCCAGGGGGAAGGACGCAGGGGGTCTGTAAGGGGGTAGTTGAGATGTCATAAGGTCAATCAGATCCTCTCCATCTGTGGATAAAATGGGCTTGGTCTTATCAATTACTGGGTAGAGGGAAGAGGTAGGAGTTGAAGTAGGAGTGAGGGGACCAGGGGTGAGGGGAGCAGGAGGGAGTTCAGGTGGAGCAGGGATAGAGGGGGAGGGGTCAGGGTAAATGAAAGGAGCCAGCCAAGCAGGCGGATTAGTGACTAAATCTTCCCAGGTGACGATGTATGACACTTGATCTGGGTGTGCCAGCACTCCTGGGAGGAGAATCTTGTCTTTGACCTGCAAAATAACAGGTTTGTTAAAAGTACCTTCCTTTGGTCACCCCACATTAAAAGAGGCCATTCAGCGGTGCAGAGAGTAATCCATTTCTTTCTTTTGATCTCCACTGATAACTTGTGAGCCCTCTCTAACTTTTCTTTCCAATGATCTATAGTTAGACTCAAGGGGGTGCTATGTGATTGACCCATCGCAGGTGCAATTAACACAAAATAAGAGACACAAATACAAAGACACAGACAGACACTTAGGGTCAGAAGCCGCGTGGCACACGATCGGCGTAAAACCAAAACCAGATAGACAGAAGGAGACGTGGGAGGAATCCCTAAGTCACCAGGGAGGAGGACTGCCCTATCGTCCTCCCCCCTCCAGACAGCCCGTGGAGCGTCCTCCAGGACGAGGAGTCAGAGAGTTATAGGGTCCGTCAACCCCTCTCTAGACTCCGTTTCAGAGCCATACGGTACAGACAGGAAGAATAAAATGCTGGCCGGACTTACCTCCTGATGGTGATGTATATTTGAGTGGGGGGGGGGTCGCTCAAATCCCGGACGAGCCCCCAAATGAAAGACCCCCCCAAGGTTTTTCTTGGGAGAGTGTACCCCAGGACTCAAACAACCACACCAGCAGATGCAAACACAAGAGGATTTTTATTCTTTGGCTGTGCAGACAGGCTCCCCGGACTGATGAGTGCCAGAGAGCCCAGAGGAACAAAGGCTCAGGGTATATATAGGCAAAAACCACAAAATTATAATACAACTCAGACCACAGGACATTCTGCATTTCCATTGGTTCTTTGTCTTGATCTGTACACTCCTGATTGGGTACCTCATTGGAGCCTGAAATTTGCATCTCACATTCCATTTCAGGGTCAGCCCACATTCCCGGAACAGTCACAAGTTACCTTATATGGAGTTTTTGCTCATTTCCTGGAATTTATGACCAAAGCCTTCTTCAGAAGGGAGGGGGAGTGAGTCATGGGAGGATATTTTCCCATATTTGGTCACTCTTGCAGAAGAGGAGTCAGCCTTATGAAATGGAGCCAGTTTTTCAAAATGGATTCTTCATGAGCAGAGAAAGAGCAAAAAGAGAGAGAATGGGCATGCCAGAGCCTCTCGCTACTGCAAATGACCCCAGATGCAGGTGCCACTTAGTGCATCTGGTGTTAAATGGATAGTGGGGAATTGAACCTGGGCCATCAGGCTTTGCAAACAAGCACCTTTAGCTGCTGAGCCATCTGTCTAGGTCCATAGAAATATCTCTGAGGCTTTTGTCATCCAGGGTTCTGCTCAGGTGGCTAGAGTAACTGATAAGGCAGGAGAGTGGGTCCTTTAGCCAAGCAGAGGGAATGTGTCAAGATGAACAGTGACCTGTTTGTTGTGGTGAGATGAATGGACCATATCTCAGCCACCATCATGTGAAGAACACCAGATCCCAGACCCCACGCAGTGTGCGGGGTGCTTACCTAACCCCAGACACTGGAATGGTCATGGATTCACCTGGCAGAACAGCCTTTGTCCAACCATATTTGAGAAGCCCTCTTGCATCAGGCTTTCTAACAATAACATAAAGGATTTGATAAGAGATTGAACTCAACCCTATGGGATCTACTTTCTGCAGATCACTAACATTTAATTGTCTCACTGAAAAATGCTGGAGCTATGCAATCAATCTGTCTCTCCACAGTGGAGTTTGATGTGACCCCCAGCTCCACAAGGAACTGGGCAGGCTGATTCAGGAGCCCGAGGGAAAAATTCCTACCCTCGCTGTGTCCACCCGACCAGCAGATGATTGTGCAGTGATCTGCTCTGGGTCCTATGACAGTTTATATTTGAATGGCCACAGCTGAGCTGCTGTGTTCATTACAAAGAAGCCTCATTCTATTAGCAAGCATGAAAATCCAGCCTCTTTCATTGTCCCATTTTGGATCCCCATTCTCTCCTTCACAGACCCACACACTGTGGGACAGTTCAGGAGGTTTCCCTTGCTTCGAGTGCCCTTTGTCTGCTGGCCCGCTGCCTCTCTTCAATGGCTTCTCTCTCCCTGCCGTGTGACAGTGGGAATGCTGTGGAGTCTACCTGGGTTTTGGCAGTGAAAGAACAACCTCCAAAGCAAGTTACTATAGTTACCAAGTCTTCCCAGTGATGGCAACCGCTAACCCTAGGCTGCTTTGTGTGTGTGTGTGTGTGTGTGTGTGTGTGTGTGTGTGTGTGTGTGTGACATTCTCCTTAGGTACAGCAGCTTGGGTTTTGTTATTTAATTACTGACTTCATGCCCACTTCTTCGTGGGTTACCTAGAGAATGAGGAATACAGGGACTCCATTGTAGGGAGCACACACACACACACACACAGTCATACATGCATATTGAAAGGTTAACATGCTTGAGATGGTAGACTTTATCAAGTGGGATTTCTTGTCCCGAAACCTCTTTGGTAGAGGCGTAGCTATGAAATCATTTTGTAAATAAATCCCAGAGAAATGTTCTTTTTTTCTATTTCTGGTTTCAAGTTAGGTGTATGGAAAAATCCTCTCAATTTGTTTCTTAGTGATTATTTTATATCTTTTAAAAATATTTTTATTTGCAAGCAGAAAGAGATAGAGAGAAGAGAGACAGGGAGAATGGGCACACCAGGGCCTCCAACCACCACAAACAAACTTCAGATACATGTGCCACTTTGTGCATCTGGCTTTACGTGAGTGCTGGGGATTGAACTGGGGTTGTCAGGCTTTGCAGGCAAGTGCCCTAATCACTGAACCATCTCTCCAACACTATTTTTATATCTTGAAGGGGAAAGTAGAAGTTGGTTGTAGATGAAATGATTCATTTGCGAGCATTTTTGAAAGTTAATGTTTCAAATCAGATCCATTGTTGCTGTCTTTCGACTGTTCGTGTGTGGCTGTCATTACTAGAAATGGTGACATTTGGAGCCTGATTGAGTTCCTGTCTCATCTGAAGGGCACAGATGTTCTAGGCAGAAAGTCAGAAACTGGCATTGTGGTGGGTGTTCTCAAGGAAACACAACATGGGCTGAGACTGTAGCTGGCTGAGACTGTAGCTGATTCAGTGAGGATCATGGCATGGTGACATATTTTCCTCATGATGCCTCCCCCCATCCTCTCCCACCCTCCCTGGCTGTCACCTGGCCTTGCTCTGCTTTCCCTCATGGCTGCAATACCTAGTCGGCCTGTTGGTGGCAGCACTAGCTCTTCCACCCCCACCACTTGGGGCCTCTAGCTGACCTGACTTGGGGAGCACTTCCTTTGTATGAAGCTGTGGGTCCTCATCCCAAAGGAAAGAGGCCTTCTGAAGTCTGCAGGGAAGGGCCCAGCTGGAAGACTGCAAACAACAGCTGACTGACCAGGAGGGTGAGTTGTGAGTACAGCTCCAAACTCTTCCAGGCTTCTGGGCCCACTGGGTGGGCTTCTTTCTATGAAGTTTACAAACAAGTGTGACATTGAACTTCCAGGCACGTTTTTTCAAAGACAAAACTCCATTCAGAGCAGCCAGCAGCGGGAGAAGGTCCCTGAAATTCAATGTTAACTGATCTCCCAGCCCTTCTGTCACCTTGACTCTGCACTGTCCAGGCAGAATGGACCTCGAGGTCACTTCTCCCATCCAGCCATTCCTTTAAGTACACTACCTTACTTAACCTGCTGTCCAAACTATTTTTATTGTTGTTATGAAGGTAGGGTCTCGCTCTCGCCCAGGCTGACCTGGAATTCACTATGTAGTCTCAAGCTGGCCTGGAACTCACAGAGATCCTCCTACCTCTGCCTACAGAGTTCTGGGATTAAAGGTGTCCAAACTATTTCACATCTAGTTCCAAACTGTCTGTCTCGGGGGCCCCAGTGTGAGATGGATTTCAAATCACTTGAAGGTCTTTGGAAGGAGAGGGGGGCAAATAAACTGTTCTTTAAACTCTACTGTCTTCTGGCCCCAGGAAGATAGGCTCTCTTCTGCTTCTCTTCAGCTTCCTCACTTGAACCTTGTAGGACCCAGCCTGGCTGTATATCTGAGAGCTAAGCTTTAATATGCATCCCGATGAGAGCATGGTAGCCCTTGCCTTTGTTCCTAGCACACCTGTGCCCCCAGGAGGCAGGGGGATGGCTGAAGGCCCTAAGTTTACAAGTGCTAATAGGTTTTACTCTTGCTGGCTGTGTTCCTGTTTACTGAGCCCCCTTTGTGTAAGAGATAAGGCAATGCAACCCATCCCTAGATTGTATATAAGGTTGGATGCTAAAATAAAGTTTTGAGATCTGCTTGGACACTTCTCCTGGCTGCGTGTGATTGTCCAGCCACTGCACTCACCTTTCCTCAATTGAGCCAGGTCTCCTGCTGGCCAGAGAGACAGGCTCATTTAGCAGGGGGCCAGGGACCCGTGCGGGCGGTAACCAACATCTGGAGAAGTACCCGACAGAACCTGAGCACTCCAGGAGACAGTCACTGTGGTCCATGGTTTGGGAGATCCAGTCCCTCCTGGTAGAGAAGGCATGGTAGTCATTTACATGCATTGGCTCTGGCCACCAGTAGGACCTGAATATAACCCTCAAAGACCTGCTCTGCTGCTTAAACTGCAGTTTCAGAAGCTCTACAGCCTCCAAACAGTGCCATCTTCTGGGGACCGGTGTTCAAACACTTAAAGCATCATAAGCCAAACCCAAATGCATTTTCCTTGATTTACCTCTCTTAGCTACACAGTAATCCAAATCTTGCTGGTCTTTTAAAGATTGTTCCAGACCAGGTGTAGTGGTGCATGCCTGTGACCCTAGCACTTGCAAGTCCAAAGCAGGAGGATCATAAGTTTAAGGCCAGCCTTTTTTTTTTTTAAAAAAAAAAAAAAGGCCAGCCTTGGCACACACAGCAAAACAAACTAAGACAGACAAAAGGCTCTCTGATACATGGTCTCTCCCCCTCTGCATGTGCTGTCCCCTTTGCCTACAACATCACTTCCCAGCTCTTGGACTCTAAGGAGTCACTACTTCTCAGGGTCCCCTTGTTACATGCTTTTTATTTTCTTTAAAATATTTTTATTTATTTGCAAGCAGATAGAGAGTCAGAGAGAATGGGCTGTCAGGGCCTCCAGGTGCTGTAAACAAACTCCAGATGCATGCACATCTGGCTTTATGTGGGTACTGGGGAATTGAACTTAGGTCATTAGGCTCTGCAGGCAAGTGTCTTAACCAGTAAGCCATCTCTCCAGCCTGTTACATGCTTTTGATATATCATGTACCTTATTTTCTTGGCATCTGGTAGTTATAATTTTTTGTTTGTTTGTTTTTTGAGGTAGGGTCCCACACTAACCCAGGCTGATCTGGAATTCACTATGTAGTCTCAGCGTGGCCTTGAACTCACTGTGATCCTCCTATCTCTGCCTCCTGAACACTGGGTTTAAAGGCATGTGCCACCATGCCAGACTCAGTAGTTAAAATTTTACCTTTATTCACCCAATTCAGTGACGAGTGCAATCTTCCTCCCTAGACTTGATTTCCATGATGGCTTTTAAGTTTATTTTCCCCTTTCCCTGATGTTCCCAGCTCTGAAGCAGGGCGTGGTTCCTGGTTGAGACTCACTGGATAGCCTTCTGAGCATGAGGATGAGATGGTGGTGTTCAGCAAGCAGCCCATCTCAGCAACACCCAAGGGAACAAACCAGTGTAGCCTGGGAGCAGCTGCAGGCTTTGGGAGACGCAGCCACAAGCCTGCATGCTTCTCACACTGGTCCTCTCTGCTAGAGAAGCCTTATGAAGCATCTCCAGTGAACCACTTCTCTCATTTCAATGTTTTTTGTTGTTTTAAAAATATGTTTCTTCCTTTGTGAGGAGAGAGAGAATGGGCACACCAGGCTCTTTTCACTGCAAACATTGGATGCAGGCAGTACTTTGTGAATCTGGCTTTACATGGGTACGGGGAATCAAACCCAGACCAGCAGGCTTTGCAAACAAGCGCCTTTAACCGCTCAGCCATCTGCCTAGCCCAGTTTTTATTTTTGTTTTGAAGCAGGGTCTCACGCTAGCCCGGGCTAACTTGGGCCTTCCTCACCCTGTATTCCAGGTTGACCTTGAACTCATGGCGATCCTCCTACCTCAGCCTCCAAAGCCCAGGGATTAAAGGCATGTGTCACCACACCTGGCTTTTTTTGTTTGTTTGTTCTTGACACAAGGTCTCTTGTTATATATCCTAGGCTGCCCTTAAAGACACAATTGTCCTATTTCTGCCTCCCAAATCTTGTGAGTATAGCGGTGCAGCGCCACTTCCAATATTTTAATATTTTGGGGGGTTAGAGGAGGGGATGGCCAACAGAGGATGCTGTTGGTGCTTGGCATGGGATGCAGGGGGCAAAAAGCTGACCCCACGTCTCTGTTCAGGGGCGTTGACAGTCAGTCCTGAGACCCCTGTGGCTGTGGGTGGCCAGAGCCCTGGCTTTCTCCTGAGGCTCTGACACTTATGAGAGGAGCCCAGCTGATGCTCTCCCATCAGGGGGACTCCAGTGAAGCCACGGGTCCTTCGGTGCTCGGAGATCCCTGGATGGGCTGAGGGGTCAGGTCTGTGCACACGAGAACCTGGTGGAGAGTGAGCCTGCAGCTCCTGCGAGAGCTTTGCTCTGGGGAGCAGGGTGGGGCACAAGGGGGTCTTGATCACAGCTTGGAGTTCCTTAGGGCCACCTTTTATTAGAGGTTCCAGGCAAAGACCACCGTGTTTACACGTGGAAGTCTCAGCAGCAGCGCAGCTCTGAGGGGAAGGACAGGGAGTTGGAGAGAGTTGACTGTGTTGTAAGGACTGTGTTGTGCTCTGACAGCAGGTGGCATTAGTGCTGAAACCTGCACCAACTGGGGACTTTGCCTTAGAAATTGAAGAAAAGCAGCAGCTCTTTTTGGGGGCGTGGAGATGGGAAGGAGTGGAAGTTGAGGGGCCCTGGTAGACATGGTGTCCCTGGGGCCTCTCCTCCTCAGGGCTTTGGGGGGGAACACAGCTCAGCACTGAGAGGCTCCCACTTAGCTAGAGCTCTCTGTCCCTGGGGGCTGCACTGTGCTGCGGAAGTGGCTTGGGACTTCCTACTTCCCTCTGACAATTGTGTGTGTGGTGTGTATGTGTAAACGTGTGTATGTGTGTGTGTGGGTATGTGTGTGTATGTATGTGTGTGGGGGGGTGTATGTGTGTGTATGTGTGTGGTATGTATGTATATGTGTGTGTGTTTGTGTGTGTGGTGTATATGTATGCATGTGTGTGGTGTGTGTATGTGTATGTGGTGTGTGTGTGACATGTGTGTGTGGTATTTGTGTATGTGTATTACGTGGTGTGGTGTGTGTGTGTGTATTACGTGGTGTGGTGTATGTATTTATGTGTGTGGTGTGTGTATGTGGTGTGTGTATGTGTGTATATGTGTGTATGTGGTGTGTATATGTGTGTATGTATGTGTGTGTAGTGTGTGTATGTGTATATGTGTATATGTGTGGTGTGTGTGTGGTGTATGTGTATGTGTGTATGTGGTGCGTGTGTGGTGTGTGTAAGTGTGTGTATGTGTATATGTGTGTGTATGTGTGTGGTGTGTGGTGTGTGGTGTGTGTGGTGTGTACACACACATGGGCCGTCACGCGCACATGTAGAGGCTGGATGACAACCTTGGATGCTGGTCCTCACCTTCCACCTCGTTTGAGGCAGGGTGTCCTACTGGCTGGTCTGTGGGCTTCTGAGAAATGTTTTTGTATCTACTTCCCATCTTGCTGGGATTACAGGTGCCCCCACAGCATGGGTTCTGAGGACCCAAACTCAGGTACTCACGCTGGCGTGCAGGCACTTCATCCTCTGAGCTGTCTCCCCAGCCCCCTAGGGAGAGTTTTGACATACACATAGTTAGTATGGTATGAAGAAATGTGTGTCTGTGTGTGTGGTAGCTGTAGACCTGAGGCATAGGAGGAATCCCTCAGACCAAAAAAGGATAGAAAAACTTGGGAGTCAGAGAGACTTAATAAAGACCAAGTTACTTAAGCTCACAGGGTCTCAGTTTCCACATCTCTAAAGTGGGAAGAGCAAATCCATCTTTCCCATCTGTGCTAGGCAAGGTTCCTAGGGAACCAGGTTGGAGCAGGGAGAGAAGGAAGGACTGAGCAGGGGAGCTGCTAAGCAGACCTGCACAAGGTCTCAGCCAACTTCACAGGGAGCCCAATGATGGCCCTTTAAAGTTGGGTTCACTTCAGTCAAAGGGGCCAGGGTCCTCACTTCCCATCTCTCAGCTCCTAGACACTGCTTCTGAGAGACTGCACCATCTTGAGTAAGGAGACTCCATGAGTGTCCTCCCGCCCCATGAAGGTCTCCCCTCCTCCATACACACACCTGAAGAGAAGACACAGACACCATGGCAGCCACTCCAGGGTTGTGGGAGGAGATACATGACATAAACCATGTACCAAAAGATCACACATTTAAAACCAACAGGCCACAAACCACCTGCTTCCTCTTCGCCAGGCCTGTCCTGAGAAAATGGGATTGTGTTGTGTAGTTGTGAGCCGTCCTTCATCCTCCTCCATAGGAAGAGAAAAGGTCTTTGTGTTTCAAACTCTTTTAGGAGGAGTGGGCTGGATGGAAGTGGTCCCAGCCCAGGAGGGATGGAGGCCAGATGTGGGGCTAGGGAGAAGGAAAGGACCTTTCATGGGAAAGAGGAGAAGGAAAGTCCTCAGGACCCAGAGGTGGCCAGCCATGCACTGGAGCATGTAAGCACTGGTCCCACTTGCGTTTGATGGGTCCCAGTGAGTGGTGTGTGCCTTTGAGGGAGGGAGATTGGACATTTGGGGCTGTTGCTTTGGAAATCACAAAACAGCCATCTCCACCTTGCACAGAGTCCCTTGAGGAAGCCATGGGGACTGACAGGAAGGCCTGTTCTCCTGTGACATCTGGAGAAGGCAGTGGAGAGAAAGCTGACATTGAATTTTCCAACAGCCAGGGAGAGGTGCCCAGGGTGCTTGACCTGATTCAGAGAAATGAAGAAATAAGGCAAATTTTACTGAGCGAATTCTATTCCCATCTCACGAACTTAACATTGAGCAAATAAATGTCCAGGACGTAGAGAGCCATGCTCTCAAGCAAGGAAAACCATTTCTGCCTTAGTCACCTTCTGCTGCTGGGACAAAACACATAATCAAAAGCAGATGATGGGAGGAAGTTTTTATTTTGGCTCAGAGTCTCAAGGGGAAACTTCATAATGGCAGAGAAAAGCAAGGCATGAGTAGGGGCTGGACATCACCTCTGCCACAGCAGGTGGAAAACTGCACCACACTTCTCTATTTATTCTGTCAGGGATCTACCTAAACCTTGCAACAAATTAAAGACCCTTTTCCATTAAACACAAAACCCAAAAGAAACCTGGCAAAGGTCTATTAGGTAAGACTGAATTAGATAATAAATAATACATTCAGGAGCCAATAAGAAAAATAATGCTAGACGGGTTCTCAGTGCTGAGCAGGCCTGCCCTCTTCTCTGAGTTCTAAGTAAGAAAGCTCAACTTTTCCTCTTTTTCCTTTCTTTCTTTTCTTCAGATACTAGCCAAAATCCCATGTAAGTTTGCTCAGACACTCTGGGCTTTGTCATGGATTCTCTGAAGATGCCCTTCCTTCACTCCCCACCCCACCCCATGTTGCTGCTTGCCTGCTTTCTGATCTAGAACTCAGAAGGCACTGCTCTCCCTCTTACAACAACCTCCTCCCGGGCTGGAGAGATGGCTCAGTGGTTAAGGCACTTGCCTCCAGTGCCTAAGGCCCTGGGTTCAATTCCCCAGGACCCACAGAAGCCAGACCCACAAGGCGGTGGCCCTTGTGTCCTCTCTCTCTCTCTCTCTCTGCTTGAAAATGAATAAATAAAATATTTAAAAATAAAAAGAGGGGCTGGAGAGATGGCTCAGCTGTTAAGGCACTTGCCTCCAGTGCCTAAGGCCCCGGGTTCAATTCCCCAGGACCCACAGAAGCCAGACGTTTACACTACAGCATACATAAGAATTTATGGGAGCCAGGTGAGAATTTATGGGAAATTTAAAGCTTTATTTCTCAGAAAACATTAAATGGCAAGAATAGTTGGAGTGAGAGAGAATTAGTGGGAAAATTTGGAAAAGATTGATGGAGCAACAAAGAAAATAGGAAGATAATTATGTTAAGCATAGTAACCAATAAAATAGCGAATAACCAAAAATCTGACAGAATTGGCAAAAACAATTTTTGAAGTATTAAGAAGCCATATCTAATGATTGAGAAGAGAGAGAGAGAGAGAAGAGGTGACTTCTTTTCTTTCTTTTTGGAAAGAGGGAAATGATTACCACACAAAGATTAAAGGGAAGAGGAGCACGTGGATACTTATTTTCCCTTACATTTGAAAGTAAAGATAGGAAAAAAAATTGATAGAAAATTCTGAAATTTTAAATTTGGTACAGGGAAAGAAAGAGTTTGAACTAGATCAAAAGACTTGTCCAGCTTTCTGTCACTATAACAGAATACCAGAGATAACTATGAAAAGAAACAATTTATGTTGGCTCATGGTTTTAGAGGTCTTAGTCCATGATCAAGTGGGCCTGTGATGAGGCATCACGTCATGACAGGACCACGTGAAAATACAGGCTTGCTTACGTCATGAGCCTTGGAACAAAACTTGGGAAGGAGGTCCTCTGTTCTTCTGGAGAGCATCCTACCTAATGGCTTAATGTTCTCCCAGTGGACCTAAAAGTTCCACTACCTCCCAACAATACCTCCTTGGTAACCAAGCTTTGAACACATGGCCAAACTATAGCAAATTTATACAAATTTGTGTTTACTTCTATTTGTATTTAACAAGTTGTAAAGAAACTCAAAGACCCACCTCCAAAAACACTGCTAGCTAAAGTTCACAGGTGAGTTATACTATGTCTTAAACTTGTGTCAGTTGTTATGGTTTGGATAGTGTAATCCGCTCCACACTGTTGGATGAACATCCAAACCAGACACAGTTTATGGGAGGAAGGGGTTTATTTCAGGCTTACAGATCCAGTGGAAATTCCATCAATGGCAGAAGAAGCTGGTTTCCTTTCATAAACCCAAGTAAAAAGAGATACCACCTGTTGCGGTCAGCTTTCTAGTTGCTGTGCAGAAAGAACCCAAGCAAAAGCGGCTTGTGGAGGAATGGGTTTATTTGGCTTACGGACTCTTGAGGGGAGACTCCATCCTGGCAGGGAAAACGATGGCATGAGCAGAGGGTGGACATCACCTCCTCACAACACTGCAAACAGCGGCAGGAAGGTGTGCCAAATACTGGCAAGGGGAAGCTGGCTTATAACCCCCCTAAGCCCACCCCCGACAGCACAGCTCTAGCAAGATTGTAAAACCCAAACTGCCATCAGGTAAGGATCAATCAATTTGAACACAGTCATGTGTTTGTGGGGACACCTGGATCAAACCATGACACCGCCAAATAGCCAGCACCACAAGCAAGCTCAAACTGTTCTCCTTTGGGCTGAAAAGGAGAAGAGTTGAATCTTTCACAATGTTCTCAAGATATAGCCCTCATTCTACAAAAATCAACACAAAGAAATATTATTAAGTCTGGAGAGATGGCTCAGTGGTCAAACGGTCCTTGCTTGCAAAGCCTGATGGCCTGTGTTCAATTCCCCAGATGCACAAAGTGGTGCTTATGTTCGTGTCTGGAGTTTGTATGTAGGGTCAGGAGGCCCTGGGGTGCCCATACTCTCTCTCTCTCTCTCTCTCTCTCTCTCTCTCTCTCTGTGTGTGTGTCTGATTCTTTCTCTCTCTAAATAAATAAGTAAATAAATAAAAAAATTTAAAATTATTTATTTATTTGTAAGCAGAGAGCAATAGATAGAAGAAAAACGGAGAGAATGGATGTGCCAGGGTTTCCAGCTACTGCAAGTGAACTCCAGATGCATGCTCCACTTTGTGCATCTATTTGGCTTTACATGGGTACTGGGGAATTGAACCTGGGTCATTAGGCTTTGCAGGCAAGCGCCTTAACTCCTGAGCCATCTCTCCAACCCTATAATGTATTTTTTTTTTCAAAAGATAACCCTATAAAAGCAATAGCATCTCTGGAGCTATCGAGTCAAAGGTACCATTCATCACAGAAACAGTTCACTTAACCAAGACTATATAATCACTCCAAGGAGAATTGGTGATACATGTATGTATGTGTGGTGTGCATGTGCATATATGTGTTTGTATGTGCGATGGCACAAATCAGCAGGGAACAGAAATATGGTTTAGTAAAAATGCTTTATGAGGGCTGGAGAGAGGGCTCAGTGGTTAACAGCACTTCCTGAGCAGCCATGAGGGCCTGAGAAGGCCAGAGAGACCACTTGAATTCTACCTCCAGGATCCACATAAGCAGCTGGGCATGGCACACACATCTGTAACTCTAGTCCTGCAGGAGACAGAAACCCAAGGATCACTGGAGCTCACAAGAAGATATGAAACTTCAGGATCCATGGAGTCTCCAGCTCAAATGAGAAGAGAGATAGGGGAGGGTACCCAATATTCAGCTCACCCACCACTGGCAAGCTCAGCCCACCACAGATGAGCACACGGAGAGCCACATGGACACATGCATGTACATACACTAACACACACACAAAATGTGTTAGGGGGCTGGAGAGATAGGCTCAGCAGTCAAGGTGTTTGCCTGAAAAGCCTAATGACCTGGGTTTGATTCCCCAGTACCTACGTGAAGCCAGATACACAAAGTGGTACATGCATCTGGAGTACATTTTCAGCAGCTGTAGTCCCTAGTATGCCCATTCTCGCTCTTCTCAATCTCTCTCTGCTTACAAATAAATAAGTAAATAAATAAGTAAATAAAGCCAGGCGTGGTGGCGCACGCCCTTAATCCCAGGAGGCAGAGGTAGGAGGATTGCTGTGAGTTCAAGGCCACAAAGTTATCTTTGTGGCTCAGAAACAAGGAAAGACTAAAAAACTCCAAAGGCACAAATCACACTGCAAAAATAAAATGCACAAACAAATGAATTGGATATAAATGAACCAAATTCTTGTTCAATGAAAAACACTAAGGATCGAGCTAAGATAACAAGGTCAAAAGGAAATTAGACGAGCCGGGGAGATGGCTTGTAGTTAAAGACCCTTGCTTGCAAAGTCTTGAGGGCTGATTCAGTTCCCACTATCCACATAAAGGCAGATGCACTAAACGGAACATGTGTCTGGAGTTTGTTTGCAGTGGCTAGAGGCCCTGGTGTGCCCACTTACACTCTCTCAAATAAATAAATAAATAAAATATCTTTCAAGAAAGTAACTGGAAGCTATTTGGAATGTCTAAACTAGACCTATCAGTATTCAGATTGTACAAGAACCTCCTGCAAATAACAACAACAACAAAGAAAAGACAAAAGCCCAGTAAAATAAAGAGTGAAAGATAGACAGGCAATTGACAGCCACCCCAGAAACTGATTATAAAACCCTGTGTGGTGCATATGAAGAAATGCTTAGAATAATTAGTAATCAAACAATGCAAATTAGAATGAGACACTAATTTAGACCAAATAGCTTGGCAAAAATATGGAATTGGATGATGCCAGATGTTTGTAAAAATATCTGAGGCTCCAAGGCTCCATGCCTGCCATGAGTTCAGTCTTTCTGGAGGAACCAACCTGGTCTTATTTAGAAAAACATACTTTGGGGCTGGAGAGATGGCTCAGCACTTGCCTGCAAATCCTAACAGCCTGGGTTCAATTCCCCAGTACCCACATATAAAGCCAGATGCACAAATGGTGCATGCATCTGGAGTTTGTTTGCAGTGGCTGGAGGTCCTGGCATGCTCATTCTGTCTCTGTCACTACCTTCTTTCTTCCCTTCCTCCCTCCCTCCCTCCTTCCCTCCCTCCCTTCCTTTCATCCTTCCTTCCTTCCTTTCTTTTTTTCTATCTCTCTGCTTGCAAATAAATAAATAAAATATTTTAACATCTTTATTGT
>PVHP010039421.1:0-16354 GCA_004024765.1 Zapus hudsonius | reverse complement strand
CGGGCGGGCGGGCGGGCGGGCGGGGCGGGACCGCGGGGAACGGGACCCGCCTCGCCCGCGTCCTCCGGGGGCGCCGACCCACGCGTGCACGCGAGCGAGCGAGCGATCGCGGGAGAACGCGGGGAGGCGGGGTTCGCAGTGGTCCTGCTCTCCAGAGCAGAGCAGAGTGGCCGTCATCAGAGATGCTCCTGTGTCCACGCTTCCCGACACAGCGCCCCGGTCACCTCTCCACACCAGAGCCCGCGGTGACTGGCAGGGGTGGACAGGCAAAGCTGAGCCCGAGGTGGACCAGATTATTCTGAAATGGCTTTCAGATTTTTCACTGTCATTTTTGTCTGTTACTATAGTTACGTCAGGGTGTGTGTGTGTGTGTGTGTGTGTGTGTGTGTGTGTGTGTGTGTGTGTGTGATGGGAACAGTCTGATTTCTAGGACCTCTGATAGAACCACGTGATGATAGTGTTAAGTATTCAAATTTGTCAGATTTAAAAAGGAATCAGTACATCATACCCACATCTTTCTTCAGGTTGCACTGCCTAGGCTTTCACTGCATAACTAGTGGCAGTGATGGTTTGCCAAGACCCTGTTTCCCCTGAAATCTACACCATTCACTCACAAGTACACAGGAACTACATTCCTACCATAGCAGAGATAAAGTGCTATGCCGAGTGAAAAGGTCCCGAATTCCTGGGGGTGGGCCAAAGTTCTAGAGGTCAGCAGGTGAGAAGCTCCTTATTAGAAGTGATAGCCTGGGCAGGATTGTAATGAGGACACTTGAGATTCTGTCTCAAGGGGAATTAATAGTGTTAAAGGGCACTGAAAGCCATTGTCCTGTAACCCTGTCAGCCTCAGAAAAAGCAAGTGCAGTCCTGATGGTCCCCTAGGGCCCAACTTCTTTGGAGAGGCCTTGCTGAGACAGGTAACCAAGAGTAATATGCAGAGGAGCCAAGTGATAAAGGATTGAGCAAACTGCGTTTTTCAGACCTCGCTTCTTGAAAGCGTAGTTCCTATCACTTTTGCTCCAGGTCTTATAAATTAAAATGCACCCCGTAGTCCCACTCATTGAGGGACACATTCAAAGCCCCCCACTGGAAGCCTGCAACTATGGATGACAATACTGAATCCTATGCTTATATGCTGTTTCACCCTGCCGTGTATAGTTTATAAATTTAGCACAGTAACTGACAGCAACGACTAATAAAATAGAACAAATACAACAAAATCTATGTGAATGTTCTCTCTCTCACTATCTTATTGTAGTGTATTCACCTTTCTTTTGATAATGTGCTAGCCCAATGAGACGAGAGGAAGTGACATGAATGATGTTGGCTTTGTGACAGAGCATTAGGCTACTAAGTAGGCATCACTTGACAAGAAGCTCTGTGGTACATAACCAAGGTGCTAAGTGACCAATGGGCAGGTGGTATACAGGGGTGGGTATACTAGACAAAGAAAGGATTCACATCCCTGACAGAAAAGGATCTGCCAGTGTAGCCTTCACCGCGATACTCAGGATGTTGCATTCAAATTAAAACTTATTAAGTCTTAAAGTTTTTGTTTAATATTTTCAGATCACAGCTGGCTGGAAATAACCAAAATCATGAAAAGTAAAATGACAGGTAGAGGTATGCATACTGATTGATGTCACTTGATGAATTAGTACCATTGTTGTCATTGAAGCTATAAAAATTGTTACTGCCTTAGTCTACATGAAACTGAAGATGCCTTATCTCATTAACCCAAGAAATCCAAGGTTTACTTGTCAGACAGATGTGAAAACCTGTCTGTAACCTTTATGGCTGGTCTTGGTCCCATTGAGCCATAATAGACAGTGAGTGTTGTATAAGTATTTCTAGTGCATCTTGGTTATAGTATCTTTTCAATGTTTTTTTATGCTTTAGAAAATTTCAAGTTGCATAACAACAACAACAACAATAATAATAGAAAACAGAAGGCTCAAAAAGTTTCAAGTTGCAGGTGTGATAGCATATACTCGGGAGGCTGAGGCAGGAGGATCATGAGTTGGAGGCCAGCCTGGGCTACATAGCAAGCCAGATATTGAAGAGTGTGGAGGAAGATTGAACAAAATGCCGAACATGTAATACAATTGCTGATGTTCTCATCACAGTGGGAAGCTAGTTGGGGGCCTACTTTAGGTTGGGGGGGGCAGAGTTGAACTGACCCGGCATGCAGAGGGAGCATTTCAGCCTGACACATTTTGAGATGAGGAAATGGTTCTATTTGGTTTGAAACGCTTGTGGAACATCTTCACAGATTTGTCAATTACACAGTAATTGGATCTCTAACGTTTTCTCATACATGAAACAGCGAATTACAGATTGCTGTGATAATTTCATTAGGTCAAAATATATCATTGCCTGATTCATTCAAAGCACTGGGCATAGAAGATAGGGAATTCTTTATTTTTCCAGTTGAGAGGCCAACTCAAAGAAGAAATTTAATGAGGATTCTGAGGTCCCCAGGGCAGAGAGGAAACAGCTCAGGAGCACGTGGTCTGGATGTGCTGGGACTCACTTCCTTCTCCAGTCAGTGTGTTTGCCTGAACCTTTGAGTCTGCATCCCTGCAGCTTCTCTCTGCATAGCCCTCTACCTCTCTGTTCTGTTTGTCCAGAAAGGCTTATCTTGTTTAGAATTTGTTTGTGTGTGTATGTATGTGCACACATACACATGCACACACAAATGGTTTCTGCCATTGCAAATAAATGTCTGACTTGCTATTCATAGATGGCTGGGGAATTGAACCCCAGGCTGGCAGACTGTCCAAGCAAGCCCCCTTTAAGCAGTGCCCAGAAATGCTTCTTGAAAGTTCCCAAGCTCTATCTCACATAGTTTAGGCATCCAGAATGAAACCGATTTCTTTTTCTCTGTTCCAGTTTTAAAATTTCTCAAGGAAAAGCAGTGATTGGATTGCTTAGACCAGGTGCCTGGGCGGTGGACGAGGTCATGTGTTCTGTATGTCCCTGAGGAACTGTGTAGATGACTGAGTAGAGGAGGCTGAACAGACCAAACTCAGTCCATCCTGATTCTCCTCTGTTGAAATATGACCCACTTTGTTATGTTAAGGTTGTTTTACCTTCTGATGGTTCCAGTGAAAGTCAAGATGAGCTTGTGGCCCTCTTCTGAATGAATTCACTGTTCTGATGGACACTCACTGACCAGCACCATTTGCTGAAAAGCCCTTCATTGTGACTGAGAGCATGACTTCTATGGCCAATGACCTTGTTTTACTTAACTCTTTATGACTAATCTAGCCAAGAGAAATTCTGTAGGTGACATACACTTACCTTTTTAAAGATCTTCCATACTATGCTCAAATATCTTCTTCAGGTATTCAGTCATTTATTTCCTTGCACATGAAGTGCACGAGAGCAAGTACACCAGGGTCTCTTCCTGCTGCAAATGAGCACCAGGTGCATATGTGCATTACTTTTTGTGTCTAGCTGTGAGTGATGGCAAAGTGAACCTGGTGCAGGCAGGCTTTGCAAGCAAGTACCATTTACTGCTGAGCCATCCCCAGCCCCTTTCTTGATTCTTTAAGCTACTCACATGATAAAAAAAAAAGACTAAATGGACAAAAGAATTATCACAGTTTCTGCCAATGACTAATTTTTACCGCAAATATTCAAGAAAGTCATCTATAATGTGAAGTCTATTATTACATAAAATCATATGGTTTCCGGTTCCGTAGTTGTTTTCAAACTATTTGATATTATGTTATTGGTGGTGGTGGTAGTGGTAAGTGGTTTCTTTTTCTTTATGGTGGGTGTCATTTATTTTTTTTTTAACCTCCGTGCTGGAGATTGAACCCAACACACAATTGCCAGGCAACCCCTCTGCCAAGCTACCTCCCCAGCCTTTTGTTTTGTTTTGTTTTTATTACTAAGACAGAGTTTTGTTAAGCTTTTCAAGTTGGTCTCAAATTTGAAATGCTCCTGCCTCAGCTTCTTTAATAGCTAGAATCACAAGTATGAGCCAAGCCAGCATAAATTCTTTGTTTTAATGCCAGTCCTCTGTATGGCTGAGAATGTAGCACTTCAGATTATAAATGTTGAGAGACCGAGCAAGAAGGTAAACACAGTAGAATTTCTGAAAAGCCCTTTGAAATGGGATACTTAAAGGAAACCTTTTGATGAAACAGCATTGACCCACAAGAAATTAAAAATATTACTAATTTGTCCAATAACCACATCCTCTTTTGTTTATATGCAAAATTTAGTTGTGAATCATAATTTGAAAGTCATTTGGGGGCTAAGAAAGGGTAAATATTCTATATTATGTAGAATTTTGGAAAGCACTGAATTAAAACAGTAGTTATCTCACCCACTGACCTAATGAGGCTTTCCTAGAAAAGCAGGACACTGTAGAGAGAGAGGAAGTGTGGGTCAGAGGCTGGCCAACAGCAGCTTCATCACCCCACATCTACCAAACTCAGCTTGTTAGCACAGACTTGTGGAGCAATGCCGTTACACTGGTAATTACCACATAGTCAACTGAGCATGTGAGACAGTTATTGGAAAAGTCCTCTGGACAATTAGCACACTGGAACCTTCTGAAATGTTCAAAAGATTTACTTGTATAAAGCTTTGAGCATTTCTGAAAATTACTTATATTATCCACTGTCTACCTCCCAAAAGTTAGAGCTAGATTTTGAAGTCTAGGCTATGTGTTCTCTTTACTGTGATACTTATGATTAACATGTCAGGTAACATGCTAACAGCCATCTAGCCTTCTCCAGTTATCTTCCCTCTTCCCATCCAAGTTTACATTCCCTCCTTTTCTGCCCTGCTGTCTGCCCTGGAAGGCCATCCCTTATAGCATGCTGCAGGGAGCTCCCTTGAGCTGGGCTGCCCATGAGGTTTACCCACAGGAGGCTCTAGAAGGAGACCACAAGACAGAGGTGAGGTGGTTTCATGGTATGCTCATCTTGGAGTATAGAAACACCATTTTTCAGGGCCAGAAAGATGGCTCCGTCAGTAAAGTTCTTGCCACACAAGCCTGAGACCTGTGTTCAGATTCCTATATAAATGCTGGGTGTGGTGGCATGTGCCGATAATCCCAGTGCTGGGGTGGCAGTGGCAGAGAATCCCCAGGCCTCACTGGCTCTAGTCTAGCCAAACTGGTAAACTCTAGGTTCAAGCAGAGCGCCTGTTGGATTAAGGTGCAGAACAACCCAGGAAGATCCCTGGTGCTGACTTTGGGCTTCCACGTGTATATGTGCACACACACCTGAACACACGTGTACCCACATAAGCATGCAAAAAAAAAAAAAAACTTTTCTCCCTAGTGCCTTCCCTAAGGGGGTGCATCCTGGCTTGCTGATTTCTCTACAGACCTGCTTTCTAAGCTTAGCCTGCTATTACTGACTGCCCTCTCAACAACCAATATGGACTGCTCACGCCACCGTCAGGAGTTCCAGCACACTGGTCGGGGCCTCCTCTAGGTTACAGGCTGCAGACTTCTCATTGAATAATCACATTGTGGAGTGAGTATGAGACAACCCTTTGGGAATCTGTTTTATAAGGCCATCAATCTCCCTCATGAGGCTGTCACCCTCATAAGCAAACCATCTTTCCAAGGCTGCACTTCCTAATGCTTTGTCATTAGGGACAGGGATTCCGCATGTGGCTTTAGCAGGAACACAGCCCACTGCACCTGCTCAGACTGGATGGATAGTTCTTCCTTTACTGAATTCTAGTTAGCAGTGTGTGTATTCTCTGTTTTGTAATAAAACCTATATTCATGGACATACAGAAGCTCGCTGATTTCTCTTTAAAAAATGAAAAGAGGGGCTAGGGAGATGGCTCAGGGGATAAGAAAAATTGCTGTTCATTCCCCAGCCCCCACATTTTAAAAAAGCCAGAAGCTATAGTGGGCTTCTGTAATCCCAGTATACTGACTGGAAATGGGAAGTGGAGACATTTTCTAAGAAGCTCATGAGAATCCAGAAAAGAACAACAGCAGAGCAAGATCCAGAGAGAGAAGCCCTGCCTCAAAAGAGGTAGGTGGGGAGGACTAGCCCCCATAGGTTGTTCTCTGACATCCATTGTAAAGTCAACCGGGTTGCTGTTTTCCTTTCCATGACAGTCTCTGGAGTCACTTATCCAGGGAGTAGGAAATCCCATCCCCTCCCAAAAAGTTAACAACATTTGGATCCTAAGGGCATTTACTGTCACCTCAGTAACCTTGTTTGGGTGTGGACCTGTATAAGAAGGAAGAAAGCAGTAACTGAAGTAGCTGTTTTCTGATTTAGGTCTCTGAGCTAAAAGATAAAACCCTGGGAATAGTGTGATGTCTGGGAACCAAGTGAGGAACTCCTTTCCATGGGCCATCTTATGACTCTAGGGCTCTTAAATTGGAAACATATTTTCTAAAACTCACTCTTCTCTCCCCTCTTCTCAATTTCTCTCTTCTCCTCTTTTCTCCTGGCCAGTCCTAAGAGGCCCTTCTAAAGTATGCTATCCTAGCAACGAGCCATCAAGTTGTGAATTATCTTGTGGATGATCTTGGAAAATTTGCCCATTGACCCTCCCTCCATCTGCCATTAGTAGGAGGCAGGGATAGAGGTTAGAAACAAGGGGTAAAATTCTGACAGTGTGGTTAGTGTCCATTTTTGTCTTTTTATCTAGGTTCTTGCTCTCAACCACCCCCTTTTAGTCAGATGTAAGAAAAGTCATATAGTGGCCTAGATAATTTTTAAAATAATAGTTATAAACATCACAATAAGGCAATCAAAGTTTGATTGAGATAGATTACAAGCTAAGTGCTTTCAGTCTTACCTCACTGGTCTGGTTGAACAGCCCTATGAGGTAACTATTGTGTTACTCCATTCCTGAGGCTTGGGTTTATTAGTATGGTGTCAGCAAGATTTTAATAACTATCCATGCACAAAAATACCTTTACAAGAGCTAGTGGGTCCAGAAGAGAGATTATAGACCTACCTAATTAGGGCACAGGCTTATGCAGTCGAGAGGTTAGGAAGAACACTGCCTGAGTCTTCTATCCCCTAAGCTTATCTGCACAATTATGGAAAGAGAGAAAGAGAGAGAGAGATACGATGTATGGAGGAGGTAGAATGAGACGCCTACCCAATTTTGCCTTGGACACTAGTGCTAGACACACCCTAGTGAGCCCCAGCACAATGCCAGTTCCCATAACCCCACATTGCAGGCCTACCCCAGTGATTTCCAGGACTTGCAAACTCAGGCACAAAGCCCACACCAGCACTATAGTGGCTCAGCCCCTGTCAATCCAAAATTGTCTCTGGAAGTCTCACCCAGATATGGACCCAGGCTCCAGGCCAGACCATCTGAGGATTCCAGCAGCAAGCTTTCCTGCAGTCCACCTCCATACTCAGCCAGAATCTCTGAATATGCTGGACTGATTGGCTCTGGTTATAGGTTTCTTGCTTATCCCACCACTCTGTGTGGGGTTCCATGTGGATCCTCCACAGTAGGTCTTGGGTGGCTCATCTCTTGCCAGGATGTCAGCCATCGGCCTCTGGCTCATTGGTAGGGTTGGAAAGGCCACAGCTCTCTTGCTGCCTTTTGAAAAATATAAACAGAATCTCCAACAGAGAGTGAGATAAGTATAGGTTAACTGAGATACACATTTCTGAATTGCCAAGATTCTATTGTGAGTAGCCTCTTTGTAGTTCACTTGTAAAGTGAATTACTCTTTGGGGGCCCAAGATTTTGGTCCCAGTGTATTCCTCCCTGAGTCCTAGTTCCAGTTAAGGGCTCCTTGTTATTGAGTGAGTTACTTGGCCAAATTAAAAGCTGTTGAATACCTTCCCTAGGCTTTGGGTCCTCCATTGCACAAGTGATCATTTCTTGGTTCACTGCTCTTTCCCAGAAGGAAGTGTGTTCAGCCTACTCATGGCAACTGACTGTGTTTTATATCAGTGGTCTCTGTTTACTCTGACTGTTATTGACCAATTTCCCCTGGCAGTTTATGCAGTGCCTTCCAGCACTGAACCAACTACCATCTGGGGGCTGGTTACCATTCTGGACCTTTCAGGGTCTCATGGTGCTGATCAATGGCTTTCTGTGGTTTCTTCAGCAACAGGATCTTACCTTAGGCCTGGGGGAGGGGGACATTCAAGAGTTTTGACAAAATACTGTCTTGTTTTTGGGACCCCATGGGTCTCCTGTGAGGGAAGGAGCCAGTGCCTGGCAGGTATGATCAATTCTTCATGGGGTTAGCCTCTCTCCCCTTCTATTCACGTATACTGGATTGTATACTGGAAATTTGCTGAGAGTGCATATTCAGGGTTCTCTACACACACACACACACACACACACACACACACACACACACACACACACACACACAAGGATATACTATGCAAAATTATCAAGGCTGGCTTTGAACTCCTGTTTTCCTTCCCTGGCCTCTTGGATCTTGGGAACACCATTCCTGGCTAACATTCAGTTATACGTCAATCAAGTAATCCTAGCTACTCAAGAAGCTGATGGAGGAAGATTGCAAGTTCAAGACCTACTGGGGCTATAAAATGAATCAAAATCAGCTTAGATAGGCAACTTAGTGAGACTCTGACTCAAAAAAAAAAAAAAAATGCAGACTTCGGTGCTCATGGCCAGGCCTCTCCAGTGACCTGGTGACTCCATGCCCTCCTCTTTCCCTCCTCCACCCCCACCCAGCCACACTTCTGTGGGTGGCCAGGCCTCTCGGGTGGTCTGGTGGCTCTGTGTCCTCATCTCTCTCTTCCACCCCCACCCAGCCACCAGTGGCCTCTGTGTTTCTCTGCCCCCCACCCAGGCCTTCTGCTTCATCAGACCCCTACCAGTGATTCCAGGGGCCTCTGTGCTTCCTTTTCTCTATAACCCCTACCCCATAGGTGGATCCAGTGTATTGGGGACAGGGAGGAGGGAAATGGGGTACCAACACAATATTCACTAATACAATGTATCTAATTTTGAATAATAAATATATCAAAAATATTTATTTATTTGCAAGCAGTGAGAGAATGAGAGAAAGAGAGAGAATGGGTGCACCAGGGTCTCTAGCCACTGCAAACAAAGTTAGCATGCACCACTTTGTGCATCTGCCATCATGTGGGTACTGGGGAACTAAACCTAGGTTGTTAGGCTTTGCAGACAAATGTCTTAACTCATGAGCCATCTCTCCAGCCCTCTTGAATTGTTTTTATGTTTAATATATTCTTTACCTCAAAATATTCTTGTAATTTTTTTCTAGCTTAGTTTCTAACATAAAGTATTTTAACTTCATCTGGAGCTTGTTTTGGCAAAGAACTTACCTCAACTCAAACACTCACATCCCGGATCCACCACAGCCAAAGACGGCAAGACATTTGCTTTGCACCTTTGGTCTGTTTGTCTTGACTATTGTCAGATTGCATTGATTACTACAACATTATCATTTAAAATATGAAGATGTATATGATTATCATGTTTATTTTCAGAAGCATTTTTTATATTCTCTATGACTCTTCTTGCTTGAATAGTGTTTAAGTTTTGTTACTAAGTCCAAGCATGTTGTTGTTTTTGGGGGATATATTTCAGTGGTAAGGTATTTTCCTGGTATGCATGTATCCCTAAGCCATTTTTCCTCTACCTCAGACAAAAAATAATAATAATAATAACAAATGAAAAGAAAGGAAAGGAGTGAAATGAAGTTTAGACTAAGTATGTGGCCCAAATCTCACAGCTGGGAGCCAAGTTGTGATTCTAGGAAGGTTTGCGTAGCATTCTGTCTCATAGCCACGCTGCCTCATGGCCTCCCTGCCTCATGCGGTCCTGGGCTAGAAGGGTGTTTTCATGCTGCTGACCACTTTGTAGTCTCACATTTCTGGGTACCTGTTCTCATAGAACCAATGAAAGATCAAGGGGAAATCAGATAACTGGAGCCTCTGGTGGGCATAACTCTGACATAAGTGTCACTGTTAACAAATTAAACCCTGTCTTCTGAAAATGTCATGGTTTGAAGGGCAATAGAAAAAGTGACTTATTTTGCACATGTATTTATTCCTTTGATGCTTGACATAACTGGTAAAGGCTTTATGGCTCACATTTTTATAAATCCCATGCATTCCAAAGACATTTCACAAATGAGAAAGAGCACTTTAAACAGTTCACCTATTTCCAGCTAATGAATTATGTCTCAGTTAAACATTAAACTCTGAGGAAACTCTTTTCCTTGGACTGTGAATCCATTGTCATGTTGAGTACAGTTGCTGTGGATGCTAAGAGCTCGAGATCCTCCCGTGTAAATTTAACTTGATAAGTTCTCTCTGTTTCATGGTTTTAACATCAAGGTCTGGTTTGGGATTTAATTTGATAGGCTGTGCCTGTCGGCTTTTGTGTAGCCCACTTTCATCACAGTTCAAACGGAGTATATGAAAGACTCATGCTAAGTAGGTCACTAGAGAACCCTGTTATGAGTGAGGCATCCTGTAGTTCCTGCATCTGAAACTGTCTCCATGGCAATCTGAGGTGTGTGCTCACTTTAATATCACTGTTAATAATATCAGCCACATGAGGAAGGGGCAGGTGAGGGAAATCTGCCCGGCACATGAGGATCCCTGGTTAGAGAGCCTAAGCTGCTTTGGAGTAATGAAAAGAAGCGCCATAGAATTTAGAAAGCTTTCACTCAGAAAGAAGTTCCAGCCAGAGGATCACTTTCCAGTTCATACCATCAGAAGCTTTTCGAAAGACGTGACATTTAAGAGGTCTTTTTCCCCGTAAGTCTGGCTGCTGGTCAGTCACATTATACTCTATTTATTTGGTAACTGCTCCTGCCAATCTTGTTTGTGGTCATAGAAACACACGATTCTTCACTACCTGATGAATCCAGTATTCACAAGGGATCTTCCTTTCTTCAGCAGACGTAGGCAGACTTATCCTTAACTGGCTACCTACACTTATATAAGGATACATGGCAGGAATTTAGCCAACCAATATCTCACCTTTGATTAGTCTCTTCAGAATGAACACAGCACACCCACACTGTTTCATATTTGCTCTCAGGGGTCTGGTTACCACGTGTGGCCCCGGATCTACAGTTGAAACAAGTCCATTCCCAGCACAGTGATCCCTGTTTGCCTTGGTAGTCTGATGTTTTTTCCTGTGCAAGGCTTGCAGCTTAAAGAATAAGCTATATTCCCATAGCACTAACTACCATGTAATGTGTAGATATGCCTCCTTATACCTTTTTTGTCCCGTTTACCATCAAAGCAGACCTGCATTTTTGATATGTTCACAGGGACATAATTTCCATTAGCTAAACCTAGGGAAGTCCCGGAATCCTTTGAAACCCATCCCCTAAAACCACTTAAGAGCAGCAGCCTGCTGCACATGTGGAAGTCAGGGGACAAATTCAGATGATGGTTCTCACCTTCCACCTTGTTTGAGGAAGGGTCTCTTGTTCACCTGGGATTACAGACAGCTGGTACACCTTTCGGCTTGTATGTGGGTGCTGGGGATCCAAAGTCAACTACTCAGGCCTGCAAGGCAAACACTTTGCCTTCTGAGCCGTCTCCCCAGCGGCCATTGTGACTCTTCATAGTACACGGTATGCTTCATGGAGCACCAGTAACACACCAAGCCCAGCACAGATCCTCAGCTCCTAGATATTCAGGAAAGTTCTCAGGACCTGCTGTCACCACCCAGGGAGCTGCTTCCTCTTTGCAGGGCTCAGAAATAACTAGAAGAGTGCACTAAGCAAATATCATAGATGTTATGCTAAGCAAACAGAAGCAATGAATTCAGTGTGTGGGAAGTGCCCCATGCTGCACAGCTGTTCCAGGGATAATGGAGCAGACAGTGTACAGGGCAGACAGTATGTACTCAGCAAACGTTAGGATCTCCTTGCCCCTCCCTAACTGGAACTTCTCTGGCCACATAAGCACACTTTTCATTTAAAGGGTTCCCAGTCAGGTTTCTCCCTGGCTCAGCCTGAGAAAAACATGATAGGAAAGAAAGCAGTGGTCCTGAACGTCTGCTTCTGGTTGGGGCAGCAATCCACCCAGACCTTGTGCAACTCAAAAGATTACAAATGAGTTGAGCATTGTTGAGGCTTGAATGTGAAGTGTCCCACAAGCTGCTGCATGGGATCCCTGGGTTCTTTGGGAAGTTACAGAGGATAGAGAAGGAGAGGCTGGTTAGGGGAAGTAGGTGTCTGGGGACAGGCTTATGAGTTAAAGCCTGTGCCTGCTCTGGTCTGAGTCCCTCTCTGCTTCCAGTCTGTCATCCATGTGGGCAGTTACAAGCCTGCTCCCAAAGCCCTAGCCACCATGCTGTGAGCTGAAATAAAACCTTCTGCCAATAAGTTCTTATTGAATGCTCCATTAAGTGTTGAGTAGCGTACACAAAGTACGACTTAGGGGTGTTTTTTGTTGATGTTTCTATTTCTTTTAAGTCAGGTTCTCATGTAGCCCAGGCAGATAAGTCCTCAAATTTACTGTGTTATTGAGAATGACCTTGAACTTTCAATCCTCCTGCCTTTACCTCCCCAGTGTGAGATTATAGGCATGTGCCACCACCTGGTTTGTGTGGTTGCTGAGGATTGAACCCAGGGCCATGTGCATCCCAGACCCCAAAAACCTCTTTATTTAAAGAGAAAAAGCTGGCTGTGAGCTTGCAAAACTCGTCTATAAGAGAAATGAATGGATTGCCCAAGCTGAGCAAAGCATATATAAGGAAGAAAGTGATATAAAGAGCTGGGCAAGCATGAGGGTAAACAGAAGGCCACAGAGGTGAGTGTTAGCACTGTCCAAGAGAGGCCATAACCTGGCCAGGGTGAAGAACATGCCCTCCTGATGCCAGCACGAAGTCCCCTTGCCTCTTAGCTCTGTGCTAGCTTTGCACTCTGAACAGTTGCTTCCTGATCCAGGCTCAGCTTCCCTCCTAAGAAAGACGGTCCAACAGCTCTCTGTGTCCAGCCCCTGTGGAGCAAATGCCTGTGAACAAACAAATTTCTCCTGAATGAATCGACTGGTTTGTGACTTTGATCGGGCTTTTTCTGGAGTTTGGCACTGATCAAAATTTGTCCAGCATTCTGACAAAACTTTCTCATTGGGATCATGATATATTGTGTATATTTATGGAAGTTGTCAGTAAAAACTTTATTTTTATTTTTTATTTTTTTTGGTTTTTCGAGGTAGGGTCTCACTCTAGCCCAGGCTGACCTGGAATTCACTATGTAGTCTCAGGCTGGCCTTGAACTCATGGCAATCCTCCTACCTCTGCTTCCCGAGTACTGGGATTCCCGAGTGCACCACCATGCCCGGCATCAATAAAAACTTTAAAAAGTTTCTCATTAAAAACTAATAAGAAAGTAAAACTAGACAGTGATTATCATTTATCTTGCTTTTGAGCACTGATAGCATTATTGATGCATATCATTATACTTCTTTGTGTCATATTTATACACTATGCCAAAATGATTAGCAAATCTAATTATTATGCATGCTGTTTAATATGTTAGCTGTTAAATGCAGAAGTAAGTATTTCACTGAAATGACAGGAAGTTCTTACTTTAGTAATAAGCCACAAAATCTGTGGCATCAACAATCCCCAAGCAACTGGGATGGAGCAACATTTTGGGGTTCGTTGAAGAGGAAAAGAAGAATTTAAAGAGCACAAACAGAAAAACAAAGCAAAACTTTGAAACAGATCAGAAAAGATGCTTCAACTTAAAATAAAAGTTATGACTGTTTCTTCAATAAGGAAAATGTACAGTTAATAACAGTATGTGGTTTCTGCTTAGAGAGTAGCTATGCGATATCTCTTCCCCATGCTCATCAAGAAAAGGCCAAGAAAGTGAGCAGGGGCACAAGAGAATTGTGGATTTTTTTCCCTTGCAATAAAGAAGTTGTTTTAATTGAAAAAAAAAAAACTAATAAGCTCTTACAATCTTTCTGCCTCCTGACTGGGGATGGTGAGGGGGGCAACGGGGAATTGGGGATAACAACTCATGGTTGGCCCACTAAACAATGTAACTCATTATGGACAATAAAGAAAAAAAATGTTAAAAAAAAAACTAATAAGCTGGTGGCCTGATTGAGGCAGACACTTCTCAGTGGCCATCTGATATTTTAGTGACACAGTCAGCACTGGGTTCTGAAAGGCCCTCTTTGATTTTGTTTATTCATTCTATTATATCAGCAACAAATAAAAGTGAAAATTAAAAACTGCTAATATAAAACATACTGATCACTGTATCATTTTTGTAAGTTTGATCAGTGTGTGGGACTAAGGGCTACGAAGCATCAAGAATAGAGTCTAGCCACCAGGGACACTGCATGCTTCAGAGGTACACACACCCTTCTGCTCCACAATGCACCTGGTCACCTGCTGATCTCCACCTGAACCACACTGTACATACACACAGTTCCGCACAGAGAACTAGCTTTCTCCTCCCCTTAGCAACTATCCTTCATGACCAGTACCCATTGAAATATATTCTTAGATAGATCCAGGGTGGAACATCAGGGGTTATCCCACCTGGACTAGTTTGGGGTGCATGCCCAGTAAGTTAACGATGAAAGGAAGGAAGAAAGACAAAAAAAAAAAAAGGTCCATTGTTGGGTAAGACCCTTGATGGCTTTTCTCCCCAGCAGTCTATGTAACACTTCCTGGCACTATGAAACTAGCCAGCAGGGAGGAGGCTTCCAGCTCATTTCCAGTCTGATGTCTTCAGCAGCAGGGTCTGGTGAGAAACCAAGAGCACTGGTACTGGCTGTATTGCTTGGGGGGCATCAGGGACCCCCCTCTGACCAGCTATGCCCTGAAAGAAAACCTGCCTCTGGCACTGTGATTTTCTTGTAGCAGCCTTTGACTTCAGAGAGCAGCATTGCCCACCCTCTCGATCCACCTTGTGTGCTATACAATCAACCAGCCAGGAAAGATGTGCCCACCGGTACTGTGGTTAGTGAAGGACAGCTGACTAAGATTTTCTCCAACTCCACAGGCTGTCCATTCACTCTGTTGATAGTTTCATTAGCTGTAAAGAAACGTTTTTAATTTCAAGAACTTGTCAATTCTTGGAGTTATTTCCTGTGCTATTAGATTAAGTTCTTGTCTATGCCTACACTTTGAATTATTTCGGCATTTTGGGTTAACTAAAATCTTTGATTCATTTTGAATTGATTTTTGTGTAGAGTGAGAGATATGAGTCTAATTTCATTCTTCTATAGGTAGCTATCCAGTTTGGCCAAGCACTATTTATTGAATAGACTTTGTTCAATGTGCTTTTGATTTCCTTGTCAAAAATTATGTGGCCGTATCAGTGTGAGTTTATTTCTGGGTCCTCTACTCCAGCCTATCTACATGACTTTTTGTGTTCTCCATAAAGTTCAGAAATATCAGCACTAGAGTACTGGTTTGGAAACATGTAGTTTATAGGCTGTTTGTTTTTTTTTTTTTTGGAGGGGGGCTACAGATAGCAATATTTAAGTACCAAAGTGAGGGAAGAATGGAAAAGGATGACAGGAGAGGGGAAACAAGAATAAGGTGTGATGGTTTGAATATAAATGTGTGTCCCCGAGAGCCTGAGGTATTCTATTTTTTTTATTGTCCATAATGAGTTACATTGTTTAGTGGGCCAACAATGAGTTGTTATCCCCAATTCCTCATTGCCCCCCCTCCCCATCCCCAGTCAGCTGGATATCCTCCTCCATGGGCTGTCTGGATCAGTCTTTGTGGTAGGGGACCTGGATAGCCTAGTATTCAGCTGGGTTCTCCTGACCCAAGTGTGTTGTTACTGAGGGGTGCCACGCCTCTGATAATCTCCCCCACCACGGCTCTCACAATCTTTCCGCCCTCTCTTCCGCTCAGTTCCCTGAGTAGTGGTGGGCTGAGGTATTCTTGATTAAGCTTGCAACTTAAATCTCTATCAGACAAAACCCTGCTGGAGGGTGTGTCACTAGGAGCAGATCTTGAGTCCAGCCTTAAGGTGTATAGCAAGCCACTTTGTGCTCTAGCTGTTGGTGCTCCCTGGAGTTGGTTTTCCTATCTCTGCTGTGCATGCTGAAGTGAGCCAGCTTCCTGCACTATTCATGGTGTTTCCCCTGGAATCTGTAAACCTGAAATAAACCCTGTCCCCAATAAGCTGCTTCTGCTTGGGTGTTTGTCCCCAAAACAAGCAAGTAACTGCAACAGAAAGAAAACACATGAGTTAGAGGTATGAAGAATAGAGAAAATACTGTATATTAGTTTTCCAGAAAGGAAAGCCTTTTTCAGCAAGATACAAGTCAAAATACTACTGAATGCTTAAAGTAAAATGTGTGAATACTTAAAAAAATACAAAAGTACAAATAAAAAATTAAAATGAGTAATAAAATCAGTAAAAAAAAAA
>PVHP010039419.1:0-16339 GCA_004024765.1 Zapus hudsonius | reverse complement strand
GAGAGAGAGAGAGAGAGAGAGAGAGAGAGAGAGAGAGAGAGAGAGAGAGAGAGAGCACCAGGGTCACAGACCTTGTGGGTCTGACCAGGGTCACAGACCTTATGGGTCTGGTTTATGTGGGTCCTGGGGAATTGAACCTGGGGCCTTAGGCACTGGAGGCAAGTGCCTTAACTGCTTAGCCATCTCCCCAGCCCAGAGTTACATTATTTAGTGGGCAAACAATGAGTTGTTATCCCCAATTCCCCGATGCTCTCCTCCCCCTGACATGCGTCACTTTCTGCATCTGGCTTTACCTGGATATTGGGGAATTGAACCCAGGCCAGCAGGCTTTGCAAGTAAGCACCTTTAACCACCGAACCATCTCCCAGCCCTGACTTTGTTGTTTTTAACTATTCGTTAACAACTTCCATACATATAGCCAATATACCATGACCACAATCGCCTCTCATCATCCTCCCAAACCCTCTTACACCGAATCCCTTCTTTCCAGCTATTCTCGTCTATTTCGGTGCCACATTCCCCCTCCTACTATGCAGGTCTTTGTAGGTAGCATCGGCTGCTGTGAGGTCATGAACATCAAGACCACTTTGTGTCCGGAAGACAGCATTGTAAGCACTCCTCCCCTTCCTTTGGCTCTTACCTTCTTCTTGCCACTTCCTTTGCAAAGGTCCCTGAGCCTCGGAGGGTGTGATAGAGATACCTCAGTGCCGAGCACTTTATTGTCACTTCTTCTCAGCACTATGGTGACTTTTGAGTCACCCCAGTGGTCACTACCACCTGAAAAGAGAAGCTTCTCTAACCAACTGTGAGCGTAGCGTTAAAATATGGACAAAAACATCAGTGTTTAGGGGACAGTTTGGTGGCAGAGTATGTGCATTTAGCCAGACAATAGTAGTCGTTACTCCCCTGGTGCTTCTGACCTCCCCAGCCGTAGGCTTTTGACTAGGTTTTTAGCACTAGGCAGGAATGCCCTCCAATGGAGCAGGCTTCCCATCCAAGCAGAGAACAGTTGGTTTCCCCATATCAGACATGCCACTATTGCACCAGTTGGTACATTTGGCCTGGGTGGCCAGTTGTAAGGCTTGCAGAGTCCACTGCTGTTTATTACTGTGGATGACTGACTTTTATTTTGTTGTTGTTTTCAAGGTAGGGTCTTGTGACCTTTAATTTCCTATGTAGTCTCAGGGTGGCCTCCAACTCAAACTCACAGTGATCCTCCTGCCTCTGCCTCCTAGGTGCTGGGATTAAACTGTGCTCAGCTTGATTTATTGATTTTTTTTTTGAGAGAGGGTCTCATGTAGCTTTGCTGGCCTTGAGCTTCTGGTCCTCCTGCCTGTCCCTCCCAAGTGCTGGGATTATTTTCTAGTAGCCATATTTAAAAAGGAAAAGGTGCTGGAGAAATGGTTCCACAGATAAAAGCATTTGTGTCATAAGTGTGGGAGCCTGGGAGGCCTGAGTTCCATTCCCAGTATCCATGTAAACAGCTGGGCATGCCTTGAACATCTGTAACCTTAGTCCTGTGAGGAATGGAGACCAGAAATCGCTGGTCAGACTGACTGAAAATGGCAGTTCTGGGTTCAGTGAGAGACTTTGTCTTGAAGAAATATGTGGGTGTGTGATAGAGGAGGCTATCCCACCTTGTCTGCTAACCTCTGCACACGTGTGCCTGGGGTATGTGCATCTGTACATATGCTCTACACATACATACAGCACACAACTCCACCCCCCCACATGCACATGAAGAAAAAAGGAAAAAGAAACAAGTGTCCTGTCATGGAGGCATGCTATAATCCCAGCATTTGAAAAGCCGAGGATTCTCACGAGTTTAAGGTCAGTGATCCAGGTGTCCCCCACAAACGAATGTGTTCTGCGTGCTTAATCCCCAGCTGATGGTAGTTTGGGTATTAGACCCTTGTTTGGGCTGTGTTCTTGGAGTCGGGCTTATGGGGGTTAAAAGCCAGCTTCCCCTGCCAGTGTTTGGCACACCTTCCTGCTGTTGTTTGCAGTGCTGTGGCGGAGGTGATGTATACCCTTTGCTCATGCCATCATTTTTCCTGCCATCATTCCCCTCGAGTCAGTAAGCCAAAATAAACCCTTTCTTCCACACGCTGCATTTGGTTGGGTTCTTTGTTGCAACAACGAAAAGGTGGTTGACTACAACAACCAGCCTGAGCTACATAATGAGAGCTCTTTAAAAAAGATCCAGGTGTGGTGGTGACGCCTTTAATCCCAGCACTTGCGAGGCAGAGGTTGGAGGATTGTGGTATGTTTGAGGCCAGCCAGGGTCTACATAGTGAATTCCAGGTCAGACTCCCTAAAAAAAAAAAAAAAAAAAAAAAAAAAAAAAAAAAAAAAAAAAAAAAAAAAAAAAAAAAAAGCTCAATAAAGAAATAAATAAGAAAGAAAAAAGAGGCCTGGAGAGATTGCTCAGTGGTTAAGGAGCTTGCATCCAGAGCCTAAGGAGCCAGGGTTCAATTCCCCAGTATCCATATGAGCCAGATCACAAAGTGGCACATACATTTGGAGTTCATTTGCAGTGGCTCTGGCACTCATTCTCTCTCTCTCTCTCTCTCTCTCTCTCTCTCTCTCTCTCTTTCTCAATCTCTCTCTCTCTCTCTCGCTCAGTCTCAGTCTCTCTCTCTCTTTCAGTCTCTCTCCCCTCCTCTCTGCTGACAAATAAATAAATAAAATATTTAAAAAAAGAAAAGAAGGCAGGATAGAGATATAATTAACTTAATACATTTTATTTAACCCACTTATCTAAACTGTTATTTCCATGTGCCAGTAACTAACATAACACATTATTAATGAGCCATTTTGCATTACTGTCACTTCAGGCCACAGAAGTTGGGTACCTGCGCTCTACCAGCTGCCTCTCAGTGCTCAGTCAGCCCTATGGCTGCCCACTGAAGGCAGGGTTAGGGGCTAGGTGGAGGCAGGAGAGCCACTGGGGGGAATGATGGCAGGGGGTGCGCTGTCCCTTCAAGTCCTGGCCCAGGTAGGACATGCAGCAGAATCCACAGGCAGGATACCAACGACGGTCCCTAGCTGAGACGGGAGGCAAGGACCAGTCTGTCTTTGCTGGGCACATCATGGACACAGGGGTCAGTGCAGGCAGCCGTCGTCCCTGGCCTGAAGGACCAGCCTCTAGACTCCTCCCTGCCCCCACTCCAGACTAATGGGCTTCCTGTCCCATCTGGAGGGTGACCCGAGGCCTGACCCCTCCGGCGGCCCAGGCGGATGGGCCGGAAGGAAGGCCTCCCTGATGTACTTGACTTCAGAGCTGGCGTCTGGCAGGGGCTTCCCTGGGGATTCCTCGGGAAGCACTTCACACCCTGGTGGGCGTCCAGCCAGAGCGTCCCCCAGCAGCTGCTAAAGGCCAGGGCGTCTGGGGCATGGAAGGACTCTGGGGCAGAGGGGTCCCCATGGCGCCCAGGCTAGGGCAACACCAGGGTGTCCCACAAGATAGTGAACTTCTCAGAAATACACACGCAGACCAGCTGGCCAGCTCCCCTGGAGCCTGGCCCTGTCTCTCAGCCCAACACCGCAGCAGAGACAGGTGGTCTCCTGGGGACATCCACTCTCCTCTGCAAAATGAGGCCCTAGGGGGTGTCTCCCTTTGGGCAGTAGTGAGAATGCAACACTCAGATGCACACAAGGGGAGCTGTGATGTGAGGAAAGGTGTAGCCTGCGCTTCTTGTCTGGCAGATGACCTGCCAGGAGCTCACTCCATCTCCTCCATCCCCCTTCAGAGTGTGCACCAAGATTCTCCAAGCAGCCACAGTGGCTGGCCTTGGGGTGACACTTCTCTCATTTTCACCTTCCTCTCTTTCTTTCCCCGTCACACATGTTTATTAGCACCCACATGGGCCAGATTCCATGCACCAGGGCACACTGGGAATGAGAGGCTCTCCTGCAGCCAATGGTCTGTGGCAAACAGCAGTCAGACATTACACGTGAAACTATGACCATCGTCAGCCAGAGATATCAGTGACCACTGTGGAAAGATGGGCATGACCCCAAGATTTGGGGAAGAGCAGCCAGTGTTCAACACCCTTCGGGAGGGCATGCTGCAAAGCATTATGGGAGGGACCACCCAGGCAAGCCTCAACCAAATGTGATGGGAACCCAAGAGAGGGGCCTTACAGTGTGCTGTAGTCCGATAGATACACTTTACAGGAGAACAGAGGGCCAGGGGAAGGAGGAGGGAAGAATGGCAGGCCTGTGGGGGTGTGTGTGTATGGGGGGGGGACCTTGTGGTATATAAACACAAATGGGACACTTACTTCCCATGTGGGAGGAGCAAGGCGCCAGGGCTCCCAGGTGACACACTTCAGCCCTGCTTCAGACCCAATTCTGGGGCAGGTTGAGAGGGCCGCAAGGTCGGGCACACCTGGGCGCCCTTCCAGCCCCTGCTGACTTCCGTGTGAAGGTGGCTCTGTCCATTCCATGTGCCTTATCTGTTCATTCACTGAGTCCTGGGCAACACCGGTGTGGTGGTGGTGGGTGCAGTGGATGGACAGCCCGTCCAGTGCGCTCATTCTCCTGGCTCCGTTGGCCATGTTTAGCGATGAAGTCACGCCCAGGGTCAGGCTCCAGGTGCAGGACTAGATCTAGCAGACATTCTTTGGCTCCCATCACCGTCACCCCTACCCTGAGATTGGGGGGGGGGGTCATGCTTCTGAGTTTAAAGACACCAGGCTTCATCCATCCCAATTCCTCCATCCCAAGAAAAGGAAGAGGAGGAAGACCTGTGGGAACGTAGGCTCCTGAGCCTACAAGGCAGGCTGGGGGTTCTGTCTATGTGGGTGCAGCAGGGCAGGGGGGAGTTAGCCCGGGGGCAGGGGTGCTGGGACTGTCTTCTCTTCTACCCTCTGAGCTGTGCTGGGGACAAGCGCCCAGCCAGACTGGCCTGCCACCAGCTTGGGGCACCCAAGGGCTCTGTTGCCCAGGAGCTGGGGTGAGCATGACAGGCTGTAAGGAGGGAGGGAATAGGGAAAAGGTGAGAGGTGGGTGTTGGCTGGGTTTTGCCCTGGTTCTTAGCACAGGGCTGTCTATGCCCATGGGGACCTTGTGATGTGACGTCAAAACCTCACACTCATGACCAAGGTGGAGCAGATCCGGTGGTCTTCCACACTGTCCGCCATCAGGTTAGAATTAGGAGGAAATGGTTTTATTTTGAGAAAAGTCCACATTGATGTGCATGGGTCTGGGTACCACCAACACGGTGTTTCCAGAGAAATGGAGAATTCCCTCAGGCTTGTGGAATGACCTAAGGTTAGAGACACTTCCCCTGGAGCTTTCCCAGACAAGATCCCAAAGGAGACTAGAAGAAAGGTTAAGGGAATTTCTAATGAGCCCAGGCCTTGGGAGGGTTGGGCATTACTCCATGCAGGATAGCAAGGGGGCTGAATTGGGAAAGAACAAAGAAGCTGTCGCATGAATCTGTCTGGTCATGGAAGTGGGCATGAACACGGCAACCAGCCCAGGACAATGTGAGCCTGAGTCATGAAAACTGCTCCATCTCCCCTGGCCACCCAAGGAATCCTTTTACAGTCGGTTTAGCTTTGCAGTTAGTTAAAGGTTTATTGCAGTGAGTTCACCTGAGCTTTGGTTAGCCTTGGGACAGGAAGGCCCAGGTAATTGTTTACCCTGAAGCTTTGTGACCACTTTAAGGCCCAAACTGTTCTCCTGGTTCCTTTTAACTGAGCAGAGAGAAGCCACTTGAGGACCCATCATCCCCTGAAGAAATGCTAGTGTTAGGAAGCCTTAAATCCTTCAAAAGGTCTCTTCAGAACCTAACCCTCTCCCAATCCCTGAATCCTACTCTACCCTAACAATGTGAGAGGTGACACCCCCAATGACTCCCAGATCCCAAGGCAGAGGGAACCAGCCCCATCCCCTCAGAAGTCTACGGAGACCTCAGAGCCTCTGTTTCTCTCCTGCTGAAGTTCCGTGTTTACCTCCTGCTCAATGTCTTTACTGCACAACAGGATAGGCTGCCCCAGTGCCCACCCCAGGTAAATGATGGCTAGACGAGGAAATGTCCCAGGGAGGGATGCCTCCTATCCCATGAGCACCGCTTGTCATCCACTGGTGCTCAGAGTCCAGGGAAGGCCTGGCTGCGGCAAATGCTTGTCAGATAGTGGAGGGAGGTCATTGCTCCATGCTGGCCTTTGTCACGAAGGGGAGTCCCTGTGGGCAGGAGCAGACAAGGCTTTGGGTGGGGGAGATCTAGAGAGGAGATCCTGCAGGGGGAGGGGAGGGAGATCAGAGGGGAGCGTGAGTGGGAGAGTGACTCCTGCAAGGGTGGGTGGTGCACACACAGAGTGTGTCCACATGCCCACGTGTGCACAGAGCACACATCCACTCATGATTCCCCACACTGTCTTCCTGGCCTCTGCAGCGCTGACCCTCTCCCAGCCCTGCTTGCTGACCCTCACCCCTCACCAGGCTCTCTGCTCTCCGCTTGCTCCTTACTCACGGCTGGCCACTGTCTCCTCAGTGTGCCCATGCACCAGCCTGCCAAGAATTGGGGGGTCTTCCACAGTCTACCACCTGCACAGCTCTTCCTGCCAGTCTCAAATCATGCCCATCTGAGGCCTGCTCCAAAGCCCTGCACCCCACACACCCGCTGAGAGCCAGGACAGGAGGTGGCTCCGTACAGGGGAGCCCTTCAGAGCTGGCAGACACTTGGGGCGGGTCCTTGGCCAAGCAGTGAGTCCAGCCTGGTCTCAGCTTGGGACTGGGGGGTGGGGTCAGGAGAGATGTGAGGCTTGGCTACATATGCCTGGGTATGATCTTGGGTTCTCCGAGCCTCAGTTTCCCCATCTCCAGCACTTCCCAGGGTTCTTGTGTGGATGACCTGACATCAGTGTGAATGGTGCTCTGTGGTCCACACCCTGTCCCCATGGTTCTTGCCTCACTTCCTCCCAGGAGCTCCGGCTGATGAAGGGTTCACACGCCTTCCTGGAGTCACTCCCAGGTGCTGGAGGAGGGGATGGGAGACAGCAGATGTGGTCCCTGTGCTGAGGGAGTTCACAGGGCCCTGGGGAAGATGGCTATGAGCCAGTGTAATGCCCACCCATGGGGGCAATGTTGTACAGGGGATGTAGGAGTGTGGACCACTTGGAGGCCCAGAGTTGGAGCCTAGTAAGGGCTGCTATAGGAAAGGCGCACACCAGAAGAACAGCAGGTGCAAATGTTCTGGGCAGAAGCCCGAGGAGCTTGGTATCACATGAAGGGGGGGATTAGGAAGGGAAACCTCAGGTAGGCAGCCTCTGCCCTCTTGGACTGAGTTCAGAGACAGTGTCCAGCTCACCCCAAGTCACACAGCACAGGGAGCTGTGGAAAAAAGCAGCAATTTGCATCTGGCCAACTTAGCTGTACCAACAGCCAAATTCAGCCTCAGCACACTGAGGTCCCTGCCCCTTGGTCCCCTGGACCTCCTGGTGACATCACCAGGGTGTTGGAGGTCTTCTGTGGCCCTCGCAGGATTACTTCTATTTTTAAAATATATATATATATATATATATATATTTAAATATTTTATTTATTCATTTTTAAGCAGGGAGATACAGAGAGAGAGAGAGAGAGAGAGAGAGAGAGAGGGAGAGAGAGAGCACCAGGGCCACCACCTGTGGGTCTGGTTTATGTGGGTACTGGGGAATTGAACCCCGGGACCTTAGGCACTGGAAGCAAGTGCCTTAACCACTGAGCCATCTCTCCAGCCCCTTTAAAAATATTTTAATAATTTGTAAACAGGGAGATACAGAGAGGGGGGATAGAGCAAGTGAGTGGGGGAGAGCAAGGGGGAAGAGAGAGAGAGAGAGAGAGAGAGAGAGAGAGAGAGAGAGAGAGAGAGAGAGAGAGAGAGAGAGAGTATGGGTGTGCCAGGGCCTCTAGCCACTGTAGATGAACTCCAGATGCACGGCCACTTAGTGCATCTGGCTCATGTGGGTACTGGGGCATTGAACCTGGGTCCTTAGGCTCTGTAGGAAACTGCCTTAACCTCTGAGCCATCTCTCCAGCCCCTACTTCTATTTTTTAATGGAGACGATGCTTATGCCACGAGTCCAGGTGCAACACTGGGGCTGCTTCTTGGCTGGGCCGAGCTGTTTACATCCAGGTAATCGGCCTCCATCTCTTCCTGGCAGGCGTGCCTGGGCAGGGCCCAAGTGAGCAGGATGGGAGATAAGGGCCCTTGGAGCTGTGAACAATGGCCAGGTGTGTAATTATCATCTCAGCACCCTGATAGCATCGCTTCCCATGTAGAAGACGCTCCCAGTTAGCCCACTGTCTGCGTGTAAACCCTGGGGTGTCTGCCCTCGGTCACACCTCCACCTGGAGGGAGACACCCTCTGCCCTTTCTTGTTTGGGTCCCACCGCCTCTTCCTCTGCCCAGCATTTCGGAACTTACTATTATTATTATTTTTAAAGTTTTTCTGAAGATCAGTGTCTCAAGTAGCCCTGGCTGAACTTGAACTCGTGTAGCTGAGGATGACCTTGCACTGCTGTCTGCTCGCCTTCACCTTACATGTGCTGGAATTACAGGAGTGTGTTCCCACTCTCAATATGTATTTTTTTACAAATATATATATATATAGATCGTATTCCTCCTCCCAGTATCTTTGGTCCCTCTCCCCATCCTACGGACCCTTCTTCCTAACCCTGATGTCTTTATTTAGGTACTTTTATTTTTTGGTGAGTTTAATTAGGGTTGCTTGCACAAGAATAGATATGGGCAGTTTATATATATATATATATAAAGTTTTTGAGTCAGGGTCTCACTTTATTATAGCCCAGGCTGCTCTTGAACTCATACCTTTTGCTTCAGCCTCCTGAATGCTGTTTGCCACCAGGTCTGGCTCATTCGGGAGCTTTTCATTGAAAGGCAGTAATAGAAAATGTTTGCTCATCTGGGCCTGGTGGCTCATGCCTGTAATCCCAGCACTCAGGAGGACTGCTGAGAGTGAGGCCAGCTTGGCTTTCACGGGAAGTTTAATAACAGCTTGGGCTATGGAGTAAAACCCTGTCCCAAAACAAAACAAAGCAAACAAAAACACACAAGGGCTGAGAAGGCAGCTCAGCCAGGTAAAGTGCCGGCTCACAAGCATGGGGACCTGAGTTTGATCCCTAATAGTCAGATAGAAGCAGGCACGTGGTGCGGAGCGAGGTGGAGACAGGAGGATCCTTGGAGCTAGCTGCCCCGCCAGTCCAGGCTCATCAGTGGGCTCCAGGCCAATGAGAGCTTCACAGTACTCCTGAGGATGACACCCGAGGGTGTCCTCTAGCCTCCGCATGCACCTGCAGACATGCACGTATACCACACATAGACATGTACTTGAAACAACCAAACCAACCCTCCAGTTTTCAATCTGCAGAATGTTCTGGAAGATCCAGATGCTGGCAGAATCTTTGCACTCTGGCTGCAGTGGGCCTGGCAGACGTGACCTTCCTTTCACTTCCATCTCAGGGAGGCTTTATCCCTGGGCTGAGTGGGTGGGGTTCAGCCCAGGGCAGTGCTGACTGTCCACCTGCCCCTGCCTCACTTCTGAGTCCTGTGAGGAGGCCAGGATTTCTTGGTTACAGAGGACACAGCTTGGGACTGTAGACACAGCTGAGGCTGCAGAGCAGTGTGGAAGCTGCAGGCCATCCACCCCATTTACCCTCCCCCCTACTTGGAGGTCAAGTCCAGCACTGAGTCATCTGAGCCCCCCTGGATCCATACACAGGGTCTTCTGCCCACCCAGCCCTGAGGCCTACAGGGAGGGGGAGGAAGGGGTCAGGGCAGGGTGAGTCCGACAGTGAGTCTGCTCCTCTGCCTTGCAATTTCACTGTGGGCCTCAGTTTCTCTCTCTAAAATGACCTATTTGGTCCCTAGGTTGGGTGTGAGAGGGTACTCCTGGAGGGGATGAGGGGACTACCAAACATTGAAGTCTGCACTGAGTTTTCCCCAGAATACGTAGAGGGCAGCCTCAGTACCCTGTGGGCCAGGACCTACCTGCCTGCACTCTCCAGAGAGCACCTAGATTTGGTCTCCTGCAGCATCAAAGTTGGGAGAGAACTTGGAACACATACTCCTCCTCTCTCCAGCCTCAGTTTCCCCCTCTGTAATGAGGCTGGGGCTCCCTGCCTCCTCAAAAGGCTCAAACAAGGTTGCAGACCTCACCTGTCCAGGAAGGGCACCCACCCCAGCGTCAGCGTCCTCATACCTGATGCAGACTGATGTGGGCAGCTGGGGTGCTGTGGGCTTATGGCTTCATCCCTGCAGGGTGCAGGCCTGTTTTCTGACTGCTGGGGGGGTGGGGTGTTCCATGTTCTCCTGTGTGAGTCAGCAGGGACGGGAACATTAATTCACTTGAGTGGCTTGGCCAAGGCCTTGGAGGACAGGGAAGCTTTGCCAAGGCCAAAGGTGCCAAGGTGGGGGCAGGGCCGGTGTCCAGGGATACACCTTCAAAAGTACCTGGTGTGCCACCCCTGGTGTGCTGAGTGACAGGCCTGTGGCTGTCTGGTCTAGCACTGGGCCTCAGAGAGGGCACCTTCAGTGGGCTCTCAGGGAGTACTGATCTGATGGGGGGGGGGGAGAAAGCACCATGCTGGGCCCCAGGGGCAGAGTGTGGTTGGCAGCCATGAAGGAGAAGCAGAGGACAGGGTCCCCAGGTAGGTGCTCTGCAGAAGCAGGATGTGAATGAGGGTTGAGCAGCCCTGGATCTCCAAGTGGGCTTGGCTGGCCTGCTGGGGCTCAGTGTGCAAGCTGTGCTGGGTGGTAGTGGTGGGGAGCCCTGAGCTGTGCGAGGTCCTGAGGTAGGCTGAAAGGGCCTGGGTCAGGGGCTGCAGGGAGAGAGAATGGCCAATCGGTGGGCCCTGAGGCCTGCCCCTTCCTTCCTGCTGTGAGACCTGTGACTGGCCCTCCTGCCCTCTCTGCATGGCTCTGGTAGGCATGCTCCGGGAAGCTGAGGGCTCCTGTGTGGGTGGGGCCATGCAGCGTGGGCACCCACACTTACACTCTACCAGGAAGGGAGTGCAGGTGGCTTGTGGGCCCTGAAGAGCAAGGAGCCACGTTTTCCTGGGCTTCTGAAAGGAAGCAGTCCTACGTACACCTTGACCAGGATTCTGACCTCCAGGGTGGTGAGAAATGACTGCCTGTGATGGCAGGAGGAAAACCAGTGACCACAGGGGCCCAGGCTTCAGCTGCCCAGCTTTTTCCAGCTGCCATTGTGGGGTGAAGAGGGGCAGGCCGGTTTCAGAGCCAGGGACAGTCACAGGAACGGAGCTGGCACAGCCCTTCGGTCTCTGAGGCACCCTAGTCTGGCACTTGTGCTGGGGACCCTGATGGAACAGTAAGCGTAGTGTCCACTGATTAGTCTAGTGTAGTTTAAGGTGTCCCTGGAGCTTGCTTGCTTGCTTTCTTTCTTTCTTTCTTTCTTTCTTTCTTTCTTTCTTTCTTTCTTTCTTTCTTTCTTTCCTTTCTTTCTTTCTTTCTCTCTCTCTTTCTTTCTTTCTTTCTTTCTTCTTTTTTTCATCCTTCCTTCCTTTCTCTCTTTCTTTCTTCTTTCTCTTTCTTTCTTTCTTCTTTCTCTTTCTTTCTTTCTATTTTTTCTTTCAATTCTTTTCTTTCTCCATTTCATCCTCCTCTTATTCATGTTTTGTTTGTTTATTTGTTTGTTTTTTTTCATGGTAGGGTCTCACTCTAGCCTGGGCTGACCTGGAATTCACTATGATGTCTCAGGGATCCTCCTGCCTCTGCCTCCTGAGTGCTGGGATTAAAGGTGTGCACTACCACACCTGTTTTTTTTTTTCTTTGAGACATTTTTTTTAACTCTCATGTAGCCCAGGCTGGCCATGAACTTCTGATCCTCTGCCTCTACCTCCCTAGTGCTGGGATTACAAGTATACACCCCTAACCCAGCTTGGATTTTTTTTTAAGATGGTCTCAGCCTGGCAAGATAGCGTAGTCATTAAAATGTTTACTATACAAGATGAGAGCCCGAGTTCACTCTCAGAATTCACGTTAAAAATAAAAGCTGGGCATGATGGTGGTCACTTGTAATGTGCGTCCCTGTGCGCGCACACACAGAAGACACAAAGTGTCCTGTAGTCCGAGCTGGCCTGGAACTTGATTTCTACTTAGCTGAGGATGACCTTGAACTTTTCTTCTTGCTTCCACCTCCTGAGTGCTGGGATTAGAGGCGTGCCCATCACCCCCTGCTTCCTGGGCCACTTTCCCAGATGATTCATGCCCCCCTCCCCACGGGAATGCTAGGATGGGCACAGACTCCACGCATATCACAAGAGCGCCATGAAGGCAAGCGGCACCTGTGGCCGTGCTCCACCTCCCGGGCGTTGTTACATTGCTGTTGTTGTTACGCTTGTCTGCAGATAAGGTACTTTGTAATAGCTTTTCACTCTCTGCACCAAGCCAGCCACTTGAAAGCGAACTTGTTGATGGACGGGGTTGTGCAACCATGACCATTACATGGCTTCAGAACATTTCCCACAAAGAAAGCCCACATTCACATTCAGAAGGCAGCACTCCCAGCCTCCCCAGTCCTGGCCACCCCCACTCTGCCTTGCTCCAGGGACAAGCCTCTTGGGGTTCCTTGAAATCAAACCTGTGGCCTTTATGTCTGGCTTTTGTTTTGGAGACAGGGTCTCATGGAGCCTCGATAACCTTGAACTCACTGTGTAGCTCAGGCTGGCCCTCAACTCTTAACCCTCCTACGTGCTGAGATTGCAGACGTACCACCGTACGTAGTGGTTCTCTGTCTGGCTTTTGTCACCTGGCCTAGAGTTTTTCTGTCATTCGTATTGCCTTCCATGTCAGAGAAGCCTTGCTTTTGTGGCTGAGCATGGCTGATTATCTGACCACCTGTTGGGCTCACCCTTGGCCACTGAGTAGTCAGAGAAGGCCGCTGAAGGGGACCTGGGAGGCCCCTTCCCAGGCTCCCTGCTAGGCTTACCCCCCTCACCTTCCAGGTCTGCCTCTCCTTAGCCTCCCCAGGGAGAGTGAAGAACTGGGCTGGGTTGGGAGATGGCTGGCCTCCGAGGGCCTGGACCTTCTAGAAAAGGGTGTCTGTGGAGAGATGAGGAAGGAGGCATAGCAAGCAGGTTGGATGGCAGGTAGCTGGGTGCTGGGGACATGTCAGCCAGCACTGTTGGGAGGTCTTTTCGAGCACCCATGGGTCCACAGCCCTCAGATCAGAATGGTCTCTGGTGCTAACATTCTGACCTTCCAGGAGGCTGGAGGCTGAGGTTTGCAGAAGCAGACAGAGCAGGCATGAGTTCTTCCCTATTCTGGGACCCCAGCCCCAGAGGCGGATCCCTTCAGCCTGCCATGCTGAATCTCACCACATGGGGGCAGAGCCGGTGGCCCTGGCCAGCAAGGACCACTGGCTGGGAAGTACTGGCCAGGGACTCAGGGAGGGAGAGAGATTGTGGGGTTCATAGGCTTTGCAGAAGGGTACGGGAGGCTGCCCAGGGTGCTTGGGAAGACAGCTTGCTTTGTAGGAGGTCCTGAAAGTCAGAGAACCTAGAACTTTCTTTCCAGGCTCTGGGCTAAAATCCTCTGGAAAGAAAGTGGGGAGTGGGGTGGTTTCTGGGAGGTGAGTCACCCACCCAACTGTCCTGTGGAGATGTGGCACTCTTGGGCAGACTGGTCAGCAGTGGGTGGCTTGATGGAGGGGGGTGATGAGATGGGGAAGGTGTCTGAGCTCTTTCCTGACACTGACCTCATCCCACCTCATCTTAAAGTGTGTGTGGGGGGGGCAGTGCTAGCTGGGTCTGATAACACGTACCTATAAACCCAGCACTTGGGAGGCAGTGGCCACAAATTCTAGGACAGCCTGGTCTATCCAGTGAGTACCAGGCCAGCCTGAGCTACATGAAGGGACCTTGTCTCAAAAAATAAAAGTTAAAAAAATTTAAAAGGCCGGGCGTGGTGGCGCACGCCTTTAATCCCAGCACTCGGGAGGCAGAGGTAGGAGGATCACCATGAGTTCAAGGCCACCCTGAGACTACATAGTGAATTCCAGGTCAGCCTGGGCTAGAGTGAGACCCTACCTCAAAAAACCGAAAAACCAAAAAAAGAAAAAAATTAAAAGGGGTCTTAGACTGGTTAGGTCTCCCCCAAGGGATTCTCAAAGCAGACTTGCGGATCCCTGGGCCTCCTGGGGTGGTGGCTCAGCCCCTCACCTGCTCTACAGGAGGTCCTTCTGCTTTGGGTGCCCGAGAACAGGCGTGTGGCTGGGACAGCCCAGCTCTGACCTCCATGGGAAAGGACAGGCTCTGGACCCACAAATAGCCAAGTGTGGACAAAAATAACCGTGGCCTCAAAAAAGCACACGGAAAGTTAAGTAGGAGGCATTAACATTGACCCAGTACTTCCCACAGATGTTAGCTTCTTTGGGAGGCAGGCCTTTGTAGTTCATTTGTAGACAAGGAAACTGAGGCCCAGTGAAAGGAAATGACTTCCTCAGATGCTCCTGTTAGCTGTGCGCCCCACAACACGAACCCCATCTCCGCATGGACCCTCAGAGTGCCTCTTGCTAAAAGTACCGCTTGCTTCTCCCAGACACATCTCCTCCAAGACCAACAAAACCAGATGTGGTGGTTTACACTGTAATCCCAGCCCCTCGGAGGCTGAGGCAGGAATACTTCCAAGAGTGTGTGGGGGGCCAGCCTGGGCTACAGAGTGTGACCCTGCCTCAAACAAAACCAAGCAAAAGCCAGGTGTGATTGCTCATACCTTTAATCCCAGAATTTGGGAGGCTGAGGAAGGAGGATCATTGTGAGTTCAAGGCCAGCCTGGGCCGCAGAGTGAGTTTCAGGTCAACCAGGACTAAAGTGAGTCCCTTAAAGAACAAAACAAGGGCGGGAGAGATGGCTCAGAGGTTAAGGCGCTTGCCTCCAGAGCCCAAGGACCAGGGTTCAATTCTCCAGTACCCACAGAAGCCAGATACAAAGTGGCACATGCATCTGGAGTTCCTTTGCAGTAGTGTGACAGTTAACTCCTTCAGGAAAGTTCCACAGATCCCAAACCTGTCCCCTCCCCTTGAGTGGGAGGTGTCTCTAGAGTTCAAACCTGATCCTAAAATTGATTGGTCAAAGATAGACCAACCAGCTGTCTCTCTGCTCAGTTGAGACAGGGAATACTCCCTAAACAGATAATTCTGTTTCTTCTCTCCCCGACATGGCAGGCTAGAAGAAGGACGGGGTAAGGTCCCCTGCTGGAGTGAGGGGCTGGATTTCTTTCCCACATGAACCTCTCTTTTTCATGATGGGAGCCCTCTGTTATCTTTCCTTCTGCTTGTTTAGCTGAACAGCATAGATTTTGTTAAACCCTCTCCCATGTGCTCTCTCCACACTGGTGGCTGGAGATCTCTGTAACTTCCCATTTTCCTTTAAATAAAGTCTCCCACTATACCTTATCCTCTGGTGGCCTATAATTTTAATTCTTTAACTTTATAGACAAGAATTCGGGTGCTCCTTAAATTCTGAGGTGCATTGGAATTTGCTGGGTATTATCTAAATTCGAATCCCCAGCTCCCCTGCTTCTCTCTCTCTCTATCTCCTTACAAATAAATAGATAAAATATTTAATAAAAAAAAAACTACACCATGCCTGGGCAGGGAGGATGGCTCAGTGGGTAAAGCACTTGGGGCACAAGCCTGACAACCGAGCTCAGATCTCCAGAGCCTGTGTAAAGCCAGACACGTAGTGCGCATGTCTGTGATCCCAGCGCCTACAGAGAAAAGGGAGGGAGGGGGAGGAGAACCCAAAGCTCTCAGCCAGCTAACCCGGAGAACCCTAAAACAAGATGGAAGGCAAGGGACAACCTGTACTCACTGACACATAATTAAAAAAGGGGGGATCACATACCTATAAACCCAGCATGTGGGAGGCATGCGTGCTTGATAAATGCCAGATAGGTGGGCCGTGTGCACCATAAGCTGACCACCGCCTCCCTCCCTGGGTTTTATCATAGCAGCTGAGAAGTGAGCTAAGTTAGCATGAGGAAATCCAGGCCGAGGTGAATCTGAGTGCTGAGGGTGGGACCTGGGATGGAGCCCTGTGTGAGTCAGCCTGTCCTCTGTCCCCAGCCCTGCGATCAGTGTGACCTCTGAACCTGCTGAGTCTCCACACCCAGAACTCCCTCTGGAGGGATGATCCCATTTCCCCAGCCTCAGCCTGGCGAGACAGCGCAGTGGGAGGGGAAGAGACAAGGGCTCGATACTCAGCCAGAACCTGCATGGATGTCCGATCCCCTTCTTCCCTTAGGCTGACCTCACTTTTGTCCTCTTTGAGGTTCTTGGCAAAAACCATGGCCTGGAAGTTGCCC
>PVHP010039418.1:0-16379 GCA_004024765.1 Zapus hudsonius | reverse complement strand
AGGGGGAAGTAAGTCTAAAAATGGAGTCTGCTTTACAAAATGGAGTCTGCTTTACAAAATGGAGTCTGCTTTATAAAATGGATTCTTCAGTTTGTTAGGATTTTGTTCAGGATTTTTGCATCTAAGTTCATCAGAGATATGGGTCTGTAGTTTTCTTTTCTTGTTGCATCCTTGGCTGGTTGGGGGATTAGGCTAATGGTAGCTTCATAGAAGGTGTTTTGAAGCCTTCCCTCTTTTTCTATGCTTCTAACAAGCTTCATAAAGAGTGATTTCAGCTGTGTGATGAAGGTTTGGTAGAATTCAGCTGAGAAACCATATGGTCCTGTGTTTTTCCATTTGGCAAGGTTTTTGATTACATCTTCAATCTTTTGATTACATCTTCAATCAATGTATTATGAGCTATCAAGCCATATCTTCTTACATCATGCTTAATTGCTAAATGAAGATAGTAACAAGATCATTATTCCGCCTAAAATTATGTAACTCTCCCAAATACAACCACAGATATGTAATTTCCCCCCAATATAAGGCAAGGTCCTTAAACGGCAAGTTTTGTTTACCAAAACAAGTTCCATGCTTTTAACATATAATGGCACAGAGCAGACACTTCCCACTGCTATGAGGCATAATAAGGAAAGCCGGGGCCAATGCAAACTCAACAAACATCAGCAAACATCCACATCTACAGTTTAAGTCCCATAGCACAACCAGTGACTGACAGTCTCTGGATTTTCCGATTCTGTCACTCCAGCTTGTCTGAATACTTGGGTAAACTTCCATCCCAAGCCAACAGTGCTCCATGGTAGCTCTTGCAAAGTCCTGGTATGTCCAAATGTCTTCGGGTTTCCATTGCAAGCCACCGTCCACCTTCCAACGGCTTCACTTGCCAATCAGGGACTTCACGCCCTGTTCCATATACCACATTTCAGCAGTGCCTTCTGGAACCATATGCACTTCACAACCCACTCCATGTGTGCATTCCTCATGCTTCCAAAAGGAATACCAGGTATGCAGGACACAGTCGTGTTGTTAAATCAGGGACAAAATACATGTGACATTGAAGAGCAGATTCCTTTCCAAGGAGTTTGCACAGTCCATCTTTCTGTCCTTCCTGGGTGGAAACACCTCAGGCATCTCTCCTTTATTTCAATGTAACACAGTTGGGCCATAATCAAAAACTAGTCTCTGCCACTCAGTTATACTTGGTTTGAGGTTTTTCTAACTTCAAATCTTAAATTCTCAGACCCATATCCATAGCCAAGCACACAGTCCATGATTGAATTTAACCTTTTTCAAACTCTCTGTGCATGGGCAGTAGGATGCAGCCACCCCTGGACCCAGGCAAACACTTCTATTAAGGTTTTCTGCAGTCTCTTTCAAGGTAGAAAGTTCACAAGCCAAGCCTTCAAATGTAATTCTTTCTGCACTGAGCATTTCCAAATTGTCACCAGAATAGTCTATAAAACTTGGCTTATAACCCTGGAGGACATCTTCAGTAGCAAGTACCAAGTCCATGTTCATCCCTCCAGCACACAAGTTCCAGAAGATCAGAATCCACATGGTCAGATTTATCTCAAGAAATCACCACTCTCATGGTACCAAATCTGTCATAGTCAGCCACATGGCACCGGGATGAATCTTCAAACAAGGGAGAATTTGAGGGAAGAAAGTATATCTTGAAACTACAGATTGAGGGGAAGTTCCTTAACAGCAAAAGAGGCTGCAGCCTCTTTCACAGGACCGAACAGAGAGAAAAACTCATCACCTATACCACAAACAATAGCAAACATTCAGGAGGCGAAGGAGAGAATTTCTTCCCATTTATATAGCCTTATGGTGTTGTCTTACAACTCTTCCCTAGACTTAATGCTTCTTGAGTCTTTGGAATTTCCTTCATACATTGCCCACACAGGAAAGTGTGTTTACTTTTAGTTTCATTGAGCATCTTTACATCATGGCCCTACTGAGAGGCTGCGTTCCTGTAAAAATCCTTAGAGACCCACCCAAAATAATTAAAAATCCAAGTTGACATTAAAAACCTAACCACAGTGACCAAATATTATGAAGCCCTTGTGAGTCAAGTTGGTGTTTAATATTAAGAATGTAATATCTTTTTTTGTCAGCAGAATTAAAAAGTCAACAGACAATCGACCGTGCTGATACTTATGAATTTAAGCAGTGCCATAATGCTGTCCACCACAAGTTACATCTCACTCATCATCAAGGAACTGAGAAAGTGGAGAAGACATACAATTGTAATGAATGTGGGACAGCATTCTATGGGAAGTCAGGGCTCACTAGGCATCAGAGCACACATGCAGGGAAGAAGCCACATGAATGTAATGAATGTGGAAGAGTTTTCTTGTGGAAGTCACAGCTAACTGTTCATAAGAGATTTCATACAGGTAAGAAGACGCATGAATGTAATAAATGTGGGAAAGCTTTCTGCCATATGTCACATCTCACTCGACACCAGAGATCTCACAGTGTTGAGAAGCCATATGAATGTAATAAATGTGGGAAAAGTTTCTGCCAGATGTCAGGACTCAGTATCCATTTGAGAAGTCATGCAGGGGTGAAGCCTTATGTATGTAATGAATGTGGGAAAGCTTTCCCTGTCAAGAAATATCTTTATAAGCACCAGAGAATTCATACAGGTGAAAAACCATATGAATGTAATCTGTGTGGGAAAGGTTTCTGCTGGATGTCAGAACTAATTATCCATCAGAGAATTCATACAGGGGAGAAGCCATATGCATGCAGTGAATGTGGGAAAGCTTTCCCTGCTAAGTCATATCTTAAAAATCACCAGAGAACTCATACAGGTGCGAAACCATATGAATGTAATCTGTGTGGGAAAGGTTTCTGCCACAATACACAACTCAGTATCCATCAGAGAAGTCATACAGGGGAGAAGCCATATGCATGCAGTGAATGTGGGAAAGCTTTCCTTGCCAAGTCATATCTTAATAAGCACCAGAGAACTCATACATTTGCAAAGCCATATGAATGTAATCAGTGTGGCAAAGGTTTCTGCTGGAAGATACTACTCAGTATCCACCAGAGAAGTCATACAGGGGAGAAGCCATTTTTATGTAGTGTATGTGGGAAAGCTTTCTCTGCCAAGTCATATCTTAATAAGCACCAGAGAACTCATACATGTGTGAAGTGATATAAATGTAATAAGTGTGGAAAAGTTTTCTCCCAAAAGTCGCAATTTACCTTACATGAGAGTGTTTATACATGTTTCCAGTCATATTAGTGTAATGCATTTTTGAAAACTTTTTTTGTGGATGACATACCTCACAATTCATCAGTGAACTTAAACAAGGCAGAAGCCACAGGAAAGTACTGAATGTAGGAAACAGTTCCAAATTCACCTCTCCATGCATCAAAGAGATAATAGAGGAGAGAAGTTCTATGGATGTCGGAGATGCCCATACAGTAGGATGGCTGCCAGGGAAGACTGCGCATGCTGACTTAGTTAAATATACCAGTAAAACTAGGATCCCAGTATGAACAGGGCACTTTTCTCCAAACTTAGTGCATTTCCAATTAATATATCTCCTATCTTTCTTTTCGTTAATCTTTTTTGCAACGGAAATGTTTGCTCTGTGCTATTATGTATTTGAAAAAAGTTATTGTGTTTTGATTTTACAAGGCTCAGAGTTAATAGGTGGTCTTTTTTTTTTTTTTTTTTTTTTGAGTTACGGTCTTCCTCTAGCCCAGGCTGACCTGAAATTCACTCTGTAGTCTCAGGCTGGCCCCGAACTCATGGTGATCCTCCTACTCCTTCCTCCTGAGTGCTGGGATTAAAGGCATGCACCACCTTGCCCGGCTTTAATAGGTGGTCTTGAATCTCAGTTTAGCCTTTGGATTTTCAAGTTTTCTACCATATTGTGTTTGATAAGATTATGGAGACTTTTAAATTCAGAATGAATACATTTGGAATTATAATTTGGTCATGAGTCTGTTCCACATGTAGAATGTGGATGTTTGAATGTACAGTTTCTCCTGTTGACTCATGTTTATAAATAAACCTCATACTCAGGTCCAATCTGGTACTTTTTGAGACATGGAGCTTTAGTGGAATTCATGTTTCACTGGGGTATGCTTTTACGGTGTGTTAATTCAGTGCTATGGGATGTAGTCTTCTGAATCTCTCTTGCTGCTGCATGCAAGCTGATGTGACCAGGTGTTACATCCAGCTGCTGCTATGTCACACAGTGTGATTGTTAAGGCTGTGTGTAACTTGCATACATTGAGGAGTTGTGACGTGACACTTTTTTGAAGAACATATTCTGGTCCCTATTATCAAATTAAACCAGTATGTGAGAAAATTTATTAACCCTTGTTTCTTATTGCCATTTTTGTGATCCATTTCAATAAAATGAAGTTTCATAATTATATATTTTAAATAATTCTTTATTTGTGATACATGGTCATAATCCATAGTCAGTACTGCTTGTAAACTTGTATTTTACCTGATGCTATCCTAATGTTCATGTTCCCTTCCTTGATGTGTGAACATTTTATGTAAAAGTTTCAAATCTTTAACATATGAAATTTGTGTGAAAAAAGGCTGATTATGTAATTTGGATGCCCATTTTCAAATGGAGTTGTTAAACATCATATTGTCAGTAAAATTATTTAACTCTATTCCGCTTATCTATCAGAATGATATTCCTTCTCAGTATATATTAGTAAATTTCTTATGTCCTGTGTTGTCATAATTGGAAATGATAATTGATGTTGACTCTAGTAGGCAGAAATCTGTTTTGCTGTTAAACAGACGGATGTGCATATAATATCCTTAAAATTTTTGTGAAATACACTGATATTTTGTGTTTTGAAATTATTTTGAGGATATACAGCATAACTATGAATAGACCAAGTAGAATATGTCCAATAATGTGAATAAGTTAGGAGTATATTATTGATTGCTGTGGATGCATTTCCATGTATGCAGTCCTGATTGCAAGTCCTAGACAGATCATTTGGTGGATAGTTATTTTGAGTTTTTTTTTTTTTTATCATTTTGACCAAATATTTAGTAGATATACATAAGAATGAATGTATATGTTTCAGATCATGCTTGCAGAAGGCAAATATAATCACTTCATTACCACATGCCCATGGACAGAACACCATAGTGACTGGAGTGTGTTATTATTGATTTTTTTTTCTGTTATCACATACAGCCAAGAGAAAAAAAAAAGCAGTGGGTACCAGTTGTAATCTTCCAGAGCATATCCAAAGTGGCCTACATTTAACCAAAACACATGTGTTATTTAATTTTTTAGTTATCTGTGTTCCTAACTGAAAAATTTGTACTCAGCTTTTTTAGTTCATTCTTTCTTTTGTCCGTCAAATGAAAATCTCTGAAAAAATTGAAAACCTGCGATAGTTAAAGTTACAAGGATGGAAAAATCTTTTCGTGACTGAGTGTCCTGACTACTTCTTAAGCACTAGGATTTAAGTGTATAATACCACATATGGTTGTCATAAATTGATAAAATATTGCTGTATTTTATGGTTAGCTTAAATACAATTGTGGCAATTTACATGGTTCTACCACACAGATTAGTTACAGAAAATGTGAATTTTACAGCAAGAAATTTATAAATTTTACAGTCACTGAAAATTCCCTCTGGCATATAAAGCTGAATGTGGTTGGAGCAATATTAAATCCTGTGAGGTTAAGGTGGGTATTAATTGGTCCCTCAACTGGGTCAGGGATGTGGAAGAGTCTCTTCAGATAAGACTGTCATCCATATAATGGTAAATGTTAAGACCCTTTTCTAAGTGAGGCTTTAGTGGTATGGCCACTGCTTCCTGGCATATGGTAGGGCTGTTTGCCATTTCCTGAGGGAGTAACTTCTGTTGAAATGTCTCACCAGGTTCTGCATTGCTAATAGAAGGGACCCAGAATATGAAGCATCTTTGGTCTTGCTAATGTAGGGGAATGGAAAAAAAAAGTCTTTGATGTCTATAGCAAGGAGGGGAGTGCCAGCAGGAATAGCTGAGGCAAGGGGCCATCTCCTTTGTTTGGCTCCCCAAATTAATATATTTTTGTTAATGTCCCTTAGATCTTGTAATAATCTTCATCCTCCTGATCCTTTTTGTGTTACAAAGAAGAGCATTCCATGGACTCTGTGAGTGGTGGATATTATTAAGGTGGACATGTTCAGTCAATAACTAATTTAGAATTTTTAATTTCTCCCTGGACAAAGGCCAGTGTTCAACCCAGACTGGCTCACCAGACAGCCATTCTAGGCAGGGAATGTCATACCTGACAGTGGCCTTTAGGATTGGGGGTGACATTGGTCAAGGTGTCCTTCATAATCCTGTATCTCTGCATTCTCCCTCTATATTTCTAGCAATTGCAACATCTAGAGCCTAAGGATATCTCTTCCCAGTAGATTGGTTGTAATGTTTGACACTAATGACATGATAAGGCCTGTGGTTTCACCAGGGTCCCTCCATTTAAAGGCTTCTTTAGTTATATAAGCTTGGGATGGACCTCCTACCCCCATTAGCTGTGGCCCTGCGATGAGTTCCCAATGTAGAGGAATTTCAGATCATCTAAATATAGTTTTTCTGCTCCTGTATCTATTAGGCGTTTGAAAAAATTTCTTCCAATTTCTAGAAGTAATTTACTTTGGGTTCCTTCAACTTTACTAGTGATCCATTGTACATTATAGCAGGCCTGAGGCGTGCCCCCTTTTAAGTTTAAAGGCTTTAAGGGTTTGCCATCCTTACCATACTTGGCATGACAGTCTCTTCTCTAGTGGAATCCTTTAGGGACTCATGGGTAAATAGTCTGGGGTGGAGGGATTTTATCATCTGAGGTAGAGGTATCTTTAATTTTTGGGCACTCTGTTTTCCTGTGTCCCTCTTCACCACAGATAAAGCATTTTCCTTGAGCTTGTAAGGCTATAGCAAAGGCTTGTGTCAGACTGTTTTGTGGGAAGCAGATTCAATGTCCCGAGTCACAATTATCCATTTATCATAATGTTTGTTTTTGAGCCCTTGGCAAGCTAATCTACATTCTGGGGTCATACCATCCCATGATACAGTTTTCAGGAAGTATATCTCTGGCAGTTGGGTCAGGAATTTTTTTCTCTAAGCTGGTTTCAGTTTTCACGATGAAATCAGAAACAGGTTCTTCTCTCTTTTGTCAGAGAAACTGTAAGGAGGACATACTGTTTTGGGAGTCAGAGGAGGGCATAATTCTATCCCAGGCCTGAAGAGCACAGAAGTGAACCTGTTCATAACACCCTACAGGTTGTTGGGCTTGTTGCATGCACATGGAAAAATTGCCCTATCCAAAGAACTCATCAAAGCCTAAGGGGATCTCTTGTTGACTTTAGTTTTTTCTAATTTGCTGAAGGCATTCGTCCCTATAAAGGGCCTCCCACCGAAGGAACAAAGGGCTAGGGATGGAGGACCAGCAGATGCCTTGCCAGTCCCATGGAGTGTTGAGAGTACCTCGCAGACTCTGGAGGAGGGATTTTGTCCAAGGGACATGGATAGTATCCTCTTGGATTACATTTCTCAATTCTCTCAAGCTATTGGCCTGGTACAGGTACCACTTTGAAGGCTGGGCTCTGCATTGAATGTTAATGGGAAAGGTGCAGACAGGTTGCACCTCCAGAGCCAATTGGCTTCCTGTAATTAGCATAACTGTTGCAAAATTGTTGGTGGCTGAGGGGGTGTGGGGATATTATTGATTTTTGATTCCTCAGGAGCCGTAGGCATATATGGCAGCAAAGGTTGGTAGATGGCTGAAGGAACTGGAGAGTCTTTGCCCTCATCCTGAAGGCTGAAGGGTGGGTCTGAGAGGTGGGGCTGTGGTGTTGGCAGAGGCAGCAGGGCCCAGACTGGAGAGCCGGGGACCACAAGTTTTGGCTTATCTCCTTAATGGTCTTTTTTAAGAGATAAGGTCCGTCATTAGGCAATTCTCAGAGGTTTCCATATCAGCATTAGTGTTATTTTGTAATTTAGGACCAGTCTTCATTTTAGGAGGACTTGCATATTGTCTTATCACTGCTATTATTGGGAGGAAGTCCCTTCCTGAATTTCTTTGTTTCTAACTAAGCCATATGGTTCCATACTGTCACATCATAGGGGTCACTAGAAATCATCCAGCGGCCTATGCAGAGGACTTCCTCCCAGAAGGAAGTAGCTTCCTTCCTAGAGAATTTAAGTCCTCGTGACTTGAGAAGTGCCCTTAACACGTTTATTGGGGATTTCTTCTGGTGAGACTCCTCCTGGCAGCTGATGTCCCTCATGTGGAGAGAGTGCTCACCTTCCCCTGTGTGTCCCAGAGTACCTGTTGTTCAGCTCATGGATGGTCCCACATTGGGTGCCAGCTGTGTGACTGTGGATTACTTAGGAAGTTGCTGTGCATCAACCCCCTGTTTATCCATGGAGCTGGGTGGGCAGAGTATTTTCACAACACTACCCTGAGAGAGATGATGGAAGAATACAAAGATAACAAGGTCAACAAGAGTACAGAAGTTCCCAGGACTTCCCTACAGTTATTTTCTCCACATAACACCCATAATAAATAATAAGACAAGAGGAAGAATAGAATAAGAAGGTTGAGAAGTAGTCTAGATGTAGCGAGAACTCCCCTCAAAAAGTATTTTTATCACATGACAAACTGTGAGGCAAGAATAATAAAAAAAAAATAATGTCAACAAGGAGGTCAGAAGTGCTCTGAACTCCCTGAACAGGTATTTTCACCACCTGACATCCCATGAGACAAGAGCAAGAGTATCAGGATAATAAGATCAACAAGTAGTTCAGATTTGCCTAGGGCTGGCCACACAAGTCTTTTCACCACTGGGAAACCAATGAGAGAAGAGGAAGAAGGCAAAAATAAGGAGGTCAAAAAGGAGTTCAGATATGTTACTGCTTGACACACAAGTATTTTATTACATGCCCTGTGTGAAAAGAGGAGGAATATGAGAATAAGAAGGTCAACAAGGAGAGTTCTCTACTCACACCGTACTTGCAAAGTCAAAGCATCTGAAGGAGGAGACACCTGGGGCCAGCCTGTGGAGAGAGGATCCCAGGGAGCAGCTTTGCTGGAGCTTGAGGAACCCACCCTTCCTCTAGTGACCAGCACCCAGAGCCACCAACGTCCAGTGCAGCTGATCTTGGTGGCAGATTCATGGACCCAGTCAGCCCATAGACTGACTGGGAGGAGGCCAGCCTCATTCACAATTTGGGTAAGAGTAGAGGCAAGACTTAGAGGTAACAGGGCCAGCTGGAGTTGATTGATGTACTTTTGCCATTCCTAAATAAACTTGGTGTTAAAGAGAATGTGTCACACTTGATATCCCTAGATATCCTACTGATTTGTTTCCTGTCTTCCTCTTTTCTATTTCTTGGGGGTGGGGTCTCACTCCATCCCAGGCTGACCTGGAACTTAGCATAAGGTGATGTGCTAATATGTTCATACTTGGACCTTTGCTCTGTATATTTTATGTGTGTTAGTGTGCTGTGTATATAGTGGACAGATACATCCAAAATTTCCAACATCTATTCCTAGATGTTATAGTTTGCCAGTGTATTACAAAGTAGTAAAATTCGCCCATTTTATACTTTTTTTTTGTTGAAATTCATAGGAAAGCTTGTTCTCTGTAATCATTTCTGGTCATGAATTTATTCAGCTGAGTAGTATTTGTAGTATTTGTCTACTGGTTTGAAGCAGAGAAGGAAATGGCTAATAGCCCAAAATAGTCATTTTGAAAAGATACTTCAGATTGTAACCATTGCTATGTGTCCAGATTTATCAGTGCTACTTGCATAGCAGACACAGACAGGCTTTTACCTGAGACATCTAGCCTTTCTAGATATTTAAAAGTACATGATGAATGTAAAAGAAGTAGTAGAATAACAATTTGTGTAAATGGCTTTGAAAAACTTGAGAAATACCTCTGAGAACATCGTACTATCTACTTGTTCAGGGGATTGAGGAGGTAAAAAAAATTTGAGAGGTGCAAAAAATTATGTTAGTGTGTGCTAGAAATTTTGAGCTTACCCATTGCCCTGCATGTTTTGTGCATTTCATTTAATTTTGCTGTGCTGTATATATCATCCTGGAGACAGATGAGTCCTGATTGATGACATCTAGTCTATGTATGATTAAAGTAGAGTTAGTAAACTAGCACTAGTTTTGTGTACTATGTGTTAAATTCCTAGGAAGGCTGTCTCTCTGGAAAAGGCTTTTGGGAAGTCACTGCAGTATGTGTAAGTGCCATGTCCCTGTACCACAGAGGACACAAGAGAGGATCTGGGAGAAATGAAGGGTTCTAGACCAGAATGCTCTTACTAGAAGATCCTTTCAGATTCAAACAATCATTACATGTGTACTTTATTCAACACTACTGTGTATGTAGTGGACAAATTCAACTTTTTATTTGAAACATCTAGTCTTCCTAGATGTTTAAAAGTGCACAAAGTATGTTAAAAATCGTTGTAGTTAAACAACCCATTTTGTTGATAGCCTTTTGTGAAAACTTAGAGTGAAATACTGTCTTTTGGAAATGGAATGATAAAACCATTTCTGAGCAGTACATATTATGTTCATGTAGAGAAGGAAATGTACAAATGGCTTTTTACCAAAAAAGCAAGATTGTTCCTTATGTTTGTGCATTTTATTTTGCAATGTATAGTGTATGTAAAGGACGGGCAAGTCCAAATATACAACATCTATCTTTCTAGCTTCTAAAGAGGTTGCCAGGCTATGACATAAGTAGAGTTAGTAAGGTAATATTTCAAGTGCCCTTTATGTTAACATTCATAAGGAAAATTGTTCCTAAAACTATTCAGGAAGCGAAACTGTTAATATCCTCCCAGAAAATTACAGTCACATAGACCTGACTACTGGTTTGATAGAGATGGGATTCTAGGTCATACGCTGCAAGACACTTCCAACTCTAGCCTTTGGTAGGAGTGTGAAGTTTGTTAGTACTATGGAGTTGGTTGTGGGAAACTTAAGTCCTTACTGGAAACATGTAGTCTCTAGACATTAAAGTGCACAGCAAAGTAGAAATAGAGGGCTAATGCCACATCCTTTAAAGTCATTATGTTATAGGAATGGTTACATTTCAGGGAATGGAATTCTTAAACTTGATGCCTTGGAGCTGATGCTGAGTGTTCACTGGGTGGTGGTAGGGGATGGAGAAGGAATTGTCCAGAGAAGGTTCTGGGTCAGGTTGGTTCAGGTGGTTTAATCATTGTTTTGATATATGTATTTCACTTAACATTACAGGGTATTGAAGAATAAGTCCTGTTAGGAAAAGAAAATACTCTATAAATGGCCTGTTAGTTTTTAGTAAGAATTGTCTTGGAGTTGTTAATCCATGGTGAATTTAAGTCACTGGCACTGCAGAGGAAGTCAAGATGAGGGAAAGACTAGTACCTCCACATCCAGTTATAACCATAGTTCTATATAGTAATTTTTTTTTGGGGGGGGAGGGTTTCAAGGCAGGGTCCCATTCTAGCCCAGGCTGACCTGGAATTCACTATGTAGTCTCAGGGTGGACTTGAACTCACAGTGATCCTCCTACTTCTGCCTCCTGAGTGCAGGGATTAAAGACATGCACCACCATGCCTGGTTTATGTGCAGTTTTTGACAAGCACTTGTTTATTGTGTACAGAGTTCATTATTCCACAACATGTAAGCTTTTTGCAAACATCCTGAAGTGACAATGTATGGTAACAAAAAATTAGTGAATTAGCTAATTTGTAAATATATTATAATGGAAGCAAAAGATGTCTCCTGAACATAAACTTGTTATGCCACCTGCAGATAGGTGGTAGGGGCATGCTCATCAGGCTGGCATTAGAGGTGCAGAAGAAGGCTACAGGGAGACTGCAAGGTGTGTTCAGACTGACTGTGATGGAGCCAGTGAGGCACATGCACCCCTGGCCTTTTTTGGGGAGTGCTTAGTTCATGAGAAACACACATTCTTGACAATGTGTAGCCAATTAGCTCTAATAAACTCTAGAAACACTATGCTAAGTGTAGTCTGTTGCTTTATATTTGATATTAAGTTGAGCATTAGGGAATGCAGACATTTAATCATAACTCTTTCAATACTTCTATTGAGAGACTTGTTTCCATTTTTGTCTTCTGTGAAATTTTTTGTTGCGAAGAAAGACAAGATTACAATTCTGACTAATAGATTGAGATGATTCATAGTCATCAAAATACTCATATAGCTTAAAGTTTTTGAGTTGGTGAATATTCGCAATGTGTAGGAAAGCATGCTACATATTGCAGTCTTGGTTACTGTGATAGTTAGGTTTTGTTGTCAACTTGATCTTTTTAATTATCTTGGGTGGGTCTCTGAGGATGTTTACAGGAAGGCAGCCTGTCAGTCAAAGAAGCTAGAAGTAAAGATCCTTTCCTGTGTGGGTAATGCAGGAAGGAAATTCCAGAGACTCAGGAAGCCATTAAGTCTGGAGAAGGGTTGTAAAACCCCACTCTAAGGCTATATAAAGGGGAAGAAATTCTCTCCTTGGCCCACCTGCCTGTTTGCTGTTCTGTGTGTATGGTGTTGGTGATGGGTTTCTCTCTCTGCTTGGACCTGTGAAAGAGGTCCAGCCTTTTTTGCTGTTATGGAACTTCCCCTCAATCTGTAGTTTCAACAAATACTTTCCTCCCCCAAATTATGCCTGGTTTTAAGATTCATCCCAGCAGCATGTGGCTGACTACGACAGTTACCCTAGTGGATTGGGTTATGTAAACATGCAAGATCCAGGCATATATGTCCAACAAAACTGCCTATGACTGGATGACTGCTTTTTATTTGAAGCTTAATAAGGAGTTCAGAAATGCCCAGTGCTTCTGGTACATGCATTTTCCTAAAAGAGGTATTTTCAAAACACGACACCTGTCACAGTCAGCCACATGCTGCTGGGATGAATCTCCAAACCAGGCACAATTTATGGGAGGAAAGGATTTATTTGTAGCTATAGATCCAGGGGAAGTTCCAGAATGCAAAAGAGGCTGCTCCCCTTTCACAGGTCCAAGCAGAGAGAAAAACCCACCACCTACACCATACACACACTAGCAAACAGGCAGGAGAGCCAGGGGGCACACCAAGGAGAGAATTTCTTCCCCTTTATATAGGCTTAGGGTGGGGTCTTGCAACCCTATCCCAGACTTAATGGCTTCCTGAGTGTCTGGAATTTCCTTCCTGCACTGCCCTTCTAGCTCCTTTGAGCTTCTTTACATCCTGTCCCCTACTGAGATGCTGCCTTCCTGTAAACGTCCTCAGAGACTCGCCCAAAATCACTTGAAAGGTCAAGTTGACATCAAAACTTAACTATCACAATACCCCATTAGTCAAAATGAATAATGCAAGGATAATAAGTCAACAACCACTTCAGAAGTGCTCATGGCTCCTCACACGTACAGGTATTTTAACCACACAATACCCTGTGTGACAACAGAAAGTGTACAAGGATAAGAAGGTCAACAAAGAGTTCAGAAGTGTTCAGGGACCACATGTGTATTTTCACAACACTAACCCTGAGAGGTAAGAGCAAGTACATATTGATAAGAAGTCAACAAGGAGTTCAGAAGTGTCCATGGCTCCCTACAGGCATTTTCACGGCAAGACATTGAGTGAGACACGCAGAAGAATGCCAGTATACAAAGGTGTACAAGGAATCCCAATGTGCCTAGGACTCCCCACACAGCACCCCACGAGAGAGGAAGAATACAAAAATAATAGCATCAACAGAAAGTTCAAAGCTGCTCTGGCCTCCCTGAACAGGGATTTTTCACCACATGACACCCTGTGAGACAAAAGGAGGAATAAAGGATAAGAGGGTCAACAAGGGGTTCGGATGTGTCTAGGGCTTACTATACAACTATTTTCACCACACAACACCCCATGAGAAATGAGGAAAGTATAAAATTAAGGAAGTCAACTGTGGTATCCTGCTAAAGGGGCATGGAGAATGTAGGGTTTTGCTGAGTCTGGCAGGCTTCCAGGACTGTCTCCTTCTGTTAAGGAAGTCGAGGCAAGTCTGAGGACCCTATAAATCTCAGCGAATCCTGAACACTCTAGCCCCCAGGCAGGCCACAGCTGTGCCCTGATAAGCAGGCAATTCAAGGCCTAAACTAAGCTACGATAACAAACCTAAACAATAAGGTTATATTTCCTCTGCTGACATCACCATTCTATACATGTCTATATACATGAATAGAGTCACGTAGGCCCCTCAATTTATCTATGCAAAATAGGTGTCCAAAGGATACTGGCCCCTACCAATCAAACTCATGAGATGCCCACAGATCTTGCCCCTACCAATCCCCTTGTTTCCTATGCTCCAACCTCTGACTTTTTCTCTATATAAACATTTGCTATCTATATGATAAACGAAAACTGCCCACTGCCTTGTTTTCCCAAGAGTGCTCATCTCTCGTCGGCTCACAGGTATTCCAAGCCTCTGCTTACCCAGCTCCATGGACAAACAGGGAGTTGATGCATGCTGCAACTTCCCCACTAACCCATGGAACCACAGGCAACAATAAATTCAGAAGTACCCAGAGCTCCCTGAACAGGTATTTTCCCCACACAATCCCCTGTGAGACAAGAGGACACATGCCATGGACCAGCTCGGCCGGAGTGCTGGGACCGCAGGATCAGGGCCTTGGAGAAGTGGGCAGGGATTCCGCTGAGTGACAAACAGACACAGACTCAAGGAGAGTGTATCTGAGTGCGATTTTACTGAGCATTTGTCAGAATTATATACAGTTGATTATTGTAACAGTATTCTTTGATTATACAGGCAGTTACAGTTTCTTTGAATAATTAAACCAAGAATTTCAGCAAGGTACATGAGAATAGACAATAGAAAAGCACAGATGATTATCACGTAAATGGTTTCGACTCAAAACTGTGGTTAGTCAGGCCAGGCCTGACTTGGCCCTTGTTTTTCAATTTAAACATTTTGTGGTTTTCAGCCATTAAGAATTTGTTTTTTAAAGTTTACCATGATATTCTATTTTCCTTAATGTTAACCCATCTGTCACCTTTTTTTCATAGATACCTGTATAAGGCAATGGAGCATCAGTGGGCTCAGGGAGTTTCCTTTTACTACCAGTTTCTTTTTGGTCTTTTCCTATAACTCTCTCAGTTCTAGGAATCTCTTTCTCAATACCTTCCCTTAATAAGTAATTCTTCTATTGTAAGTCATCTAGGACTCTTCCCAAAAGTCCTTTAACTGTTTTCAATCTCTCAATAGCTCGTAATAATGGGGGTGTGACTGAAGGAAAAACTTTATTTTTCATTTTCTCTTGGGAAACAAATCATCATAGTTTATTCCCTGTTTTTGTGAAGGTGGACTCAATGAACTAGAAAGAAACAATGAGTTAGAGCCATGAGCAGGTAAGGGAGCAGCTGAGAACACAAAGATTTGGAGTGCACAGCCTGTTCCAACGGGCAGACTTCCTTGAAGCAACTGCCTCAGTCTATGCAATTTCTTGCACAGACTCCGTCATAGTTGGCATGACATCTCCTTTTTTATTTTTTAAACATAGCTCGTGTATTTCTCGGAGAACAGTGGATACTGATGAAAAGATTAGTTTGAAGATGACTGGAAGTAAAAGAATAGCAAGTAAGATTATTCCACCAATCACTGCAATAGTGATTATAACATGTATCCAATTAAAAGGATTCAATGATTGCAAGTTTTCCTTCAGAGACTCAGCCAAGGATTGCAAATTTTCTACATCCAAATGTGTTCTGCTTACCACAGAAATATCTTGTTGTAATTTCTCCATATCATGGGAGATATCATTATCTTTCCATATTCCTAATAAGTGATTTTTAGTAGCATTCCAATTCAATGTAGCATTATAAATCAAGGGAGTAACACAGACATATCTAAAACTAGCATGACAGTGTGCTGAAAGCTGTGTCGTTAAATTCTGAAGCTCTTGTCCAATAGCTAAAACTACTTCCTCTAAGGCAATAGCTAAAACTACTTCCTCTAAGACCAGCTTCTTTCACTATTATGGAACACCCCTTGGATTTGTAGCTTCAATAAATCCTTTCCTCCCATAACTGTGCCTGGTTTGGAAATTCATCCCAGCAGCATGTGGCTGACTATTATGGAGCATTGTCTAGATCTGTAGCTTCAATAAATCCTTTCCTCCCATAACCATGCATGGTTTGGAGATTCATTCCAGTGGCATGTGGTTGACTAAGACAACCAGCTATATCATTCCTTGGCATATATGCTAATGACTCTAGTCACTGCCTTATAGATACATGCTTATACATGTTTCTTGTGGCTCTATTTAGAATATGTAGGAAATAGAAGCAACCTAGATGTCCCTCAAC